>CM053786.1:207627343-207939843 GCA_028749045.1 Cupressus sempervirens | reverse complement strand
CCATGAGAGAGATCTAGGTATGAGAAATTTTGATATGAGCTTAATTGATGCAAAATTTACATATATACAAAAATGTGAAATATAGATAGAATCAAAGAGTGGAGATCCTTTTTGTGAGATTTCTTGAGAGACATGGTTGAAGATTTTAGGAATCCATATACATTATAGGTGTGCTATAAGGGAATGCTATATCCTATGAGTCATAGGGATATCTTCACACCCATAGAGGTGGAGCTACATCTAATGGCAGAGAGGGGGAAGAAGCTAGAGCATGAGATAAGAGAGCAATGGTCTAGATCATAGAGTCAATCAGGGAGGATCTCATCTAGGATCCATACTATACTTTGACTACATACTGAGAAACACCACCATCATACATAAATTTGAGGGAACCATACCTCATCATCCTATGATTGAGACATGATGTACTATTTTGATATTAGGAACATTTTATCTAGTGCCTACTTTGTATAGAAAGTAGTTTTATGATGTTATATATATTTGATGGACTCACATGTTTACTTTCTCTTTTACTATTTCTATGATTAATCTCCTATAAAATTAATAGCATTGAAACTAAAGGAAGAAAAATGAGATGATGACAAAAGATATGCACTTAACAGTTGAAGTACAAATTGAATGAAAATATTGTACATGATATATTGAGAAAGCATAAAACAATAGTCAAAAGAAAAATGTATGAACATAATAGGGAAGAAGATTAAGGGATGAATTAAGAACAAAAGCAATAGAGATGCATAATACTAACAGGTTTCTGAAGAGGCAAAATATTCATATTAGAAATCCTATACACAGTAAAGCCAATCTTAATGATAGTGTCAATCTTTCAATGAAAAGATAGTGTCAATATTTCAATTAAAATGATAATATCAATCTTTCTAGTATCAACCTCAGTGCTTCTAATAGAGATGATGAATCCAAGGAGTTTTTCACTATCAAACCCAAAGGCACACTTTCATGGGTTCAAGTGCATCTTATATTTATGTATCCTTCCAAATATTTTTCTAATTTTAGGGACATGTTCATTTCATTGCACACATTTTTTAAGAGTTCCATCAACATAATCCTCGAGAATATTATGAATGTAATCAAAAAAGATCAAATTCATATCTTGTTTATAGGTACCACCTACATTCCTCAACCCAAAAGGTATAACAACCCCAAAAAAGGTTCCCCAAGAAGTGATGAAGGTTATCTTTTATAGATCACAAGGAGGGATGAAAATTTAATTATATCCTCAAAATCCATCCACGAGAGATAACAATTCATGTCCAACCATAGAATCTGTAATGCCCTGTCAAGAGATCCAAAAGAATTAGCCTAAAGTTTACTAAGTTTGCTAAACATTTTTTTTATTTTTTAAAGTAAGAATGTATAACATACACATCAAACATATAGTAGCGGAAGCAATAACATGTAATCATCAACAAACATACATCACAAGTTACATTCCTTAAGGATCCCAAGACATTGAGTCACATTTAAATTTAATTAATTCTAAGTCTAACAACTACTACATCCACATGAAAGAATAATAAGAAAGTCCAATGTCCATAATATACATTTGTTCTGAATGCCTCTTGGCAATTTAATTCAGAATGCTCAATCATCCACTGTACATGTTACAGGGTATGAAAGGCTTAAAAGAATATACATATGTAAAAATAAAGATACATCATCCTCAAATCCATGATATAAAGTGCAGTAAAATAAATGAAACCATATACCATACTTGATACATCCATCCATCATAAAAGATATAAACATCCATCATGAAATACAACTATCCATCCATCATAAAACACAACTAATCCAAGTGTGTGGTTCCTCCCAACCATTAATAACATCATTAGACCATCATGGGCCCTAGCCATCCCCCACGCGTAACATCCCAAGTCACCGAAGAGATCATCGGTAGTATAGTAATAGGGACATCACTCCTAAAACATACTACCTTATATGCATAAAGAAATCTAACATGCTACCACATATGCATAAATAATTCTAACATGCGAGAATAAAGCATAAGATGATCCTCCAAAGTAGAACACATCACCTAAACATTATGAACAAGCATCCCAAGAAGCTCCAGCTAGGGTAGCACCAGACGGATCTCAAATGGTAAGAGTAAAAGCACTACCACCTGACCGCGTGGAACCTAAATGGTCCACTCCCACCACACTGAGGAGATAGTCTCAAGTCCCAAACAAGGTATCAAACACAAAACACAAGTACTCTCTAAGTCTAGGAAATCCTAAAAGTATACTAACTCAAAGGTTCCAACATAGACAGACATCTAGACCCAGAGGCACCACAAAGACACGTAGGAAACCTGCTATGCAAGCGGGAAA
This sequence comes from Cupressus sempervirens, assembly GCA_028749045.1. Lineage (NCBI taxonomy): Eukaryota > Viridiplantae > Streptophyta > Pinopsida > Cupressales > Cupressaceae > Cupressus > Cupressus sempervirens. Next base: position 207,937,471 of record CM053786.1, on the reverse strand, counting down.
GTGTCATTGCAAAAGTCACATAGAAGTTACCCGAGCAATCCCTTAGGAATCTCGGGTCCCTAGTGATCCTGCGGCCATTAATATCCTCTCATACTGACGAGGCATACTATGGAATGCAAGGCCGCAACCAAGCGTTATCTCTACCCCATCCTAGCCTGTACTAGCACTCAAGGCATGGGAGAGAACATAAAATTATCTTATTAGGTTCATTTAAGTCAGTATTTAGGTGAGATGTTTTCACTTGTTAAAACAACTTACAATGGGTTACTCCAGGTAGCCTCTTAGGGCCCCGATCCCCATTGCAAGCCACTTCCTGACACTACACATAGATAACCTACCCTAGGCTCATGAAATCATGAATTAAAGAATCATAATAAAATCACCTCAGTCCTATACAAGCGACTGAAAAACATCATAAAAGATAAGAAACAAAAATTACATCAGTTCTTCATGAGCAACAGATAAGCATCAAATAATAATCATATGATCACAACAGTTCTCTATCAGCAACTGAAGGCATCAATGATAAATCACAAAATCCAACTGTTCTCCAATGAGCAACCAGAAAGTATCCCAATAATAAATCACAATACTGATCAAAGACTCCAAAATGGTCAAGTCAACACATGACATCATTAAGAACATAACAAACACTTCAGTCCTCTCAACCGACCGAAAGCAATCCAAGTATAACTGATCGATGACTCAAAAATGGTTATCAAATATAACTGATCGATGACTCAAAAATGGTTATCAAATATAACTGATCGATTACTCAAAAATGGTTATCAAATATAATTGATCGAGACTCGAAAATGGTTAAGTCAGGTATCTCATAAACATAGACCTCAGCTTCACACAAGAAGACTGAAAGCAATAACAACTAGTAAATACAATCATGCCATAGAGCACTCCATCACATTACCATGGTCGGGTTAAGAAAGATCGAGACCAAATCATCATAACATCACATTCACAACCCCGAGCCTCTGGTAACATCCTAAGACTGGTCAACGCTAAACCAACCCCATAACACTCAAAACAATATACATAAACAGTACATAGATAACATCACATAGAAGACAAGGCATAAGTTTGCATGTTTTGGTTAATTTGAAATCACATAGTTAAGTTGAATATAAGGTTTCAATTTTCAGTTAGGTTTAAATTCTAGTTTCATACATGCTTCAAGTAATAAACTATCACAGTTAACCCATTAAAAATTAGCCCATTCTTTTAATCCTATGAATTGCAGAAATACCTCTAATCATTTTTAAATCAATTCTTTCGACAATAATCAAAGGTAATTGTTTATTTAAATTATTAAGTAATACATATCGATTTTCAAATAAAGTAATTTACAATTTAATAATATCAGTATTATCAATAATTTTAAATAAATTAAAATTCCATTAGGTAACTTCAATTATCAATTAAACTTAATTAAATTACAATTAATTAAATTAATTAATAATTGCATGACTGACTATATTAATACCTTAATAACTATCAGTCATTAATAATTAATAAAATTACCAATTATTTCATTAATTAAAAATTATCAACATTTGAATGCATTATTATTGAAATTAATAAATAATAATAATACTTATTAATAAATATTATTAAATAATAAGAAGAAATATTAAAAAATTTATTAATAAAACTTATTAAAAAAATATGAAATTATTATAAAAATTCATTTATAATAATAAATTAATTTTAAAACCGATTAACAAAATTATTAACTAACACTAATCCTTATTATAAAACTTATTAATAAATTAATATTAAATTATAATAAAGTTAATATATTAAAATTTATTAATGAAATTATAAATAATATAAAATTATTTAAAAATCTTATAAAAGTCCCATCGCATATAATATTGCTAGCTATAATATAGCCTTGCGACCCTAATTAAAGGTTGTCGCAGGCTTTAAAAGGGAAGGCCGTGCGGCCCATTTAAAGCCTGCAGGTAGACTACGTCTGAGATCATCGTAGTTACCTATGAATTCCTGCCAAGTCGACGTCAGGTAAGAGGGGTATGTTATTAATTTATTTATTTTTTTTTTTTAAAAAGAAACTTTAAAGAAAATGTCCCCGCCCATCGCAGGTACACTACAATAAATGCAATTCAGGCTTGCATTGAAATCGCCGACAGGGTAAAGTAAGTGGGGGGTAAGTTTTCATTATGTATATTTTTTTTTTAATTATTTTTTTTTAATATAATCAAACTTTTTCCCATCCCCCCATAATTAGAATTTTAAAAAATATATATAAATATATTATTATTCTTTGTATATAAATGAATTTATAAGAATCATCCTCTTTCCATTTAAATGATTATATATATATATATAAAGACCCCATTAATATTAAAATTTAATTCATTTATTAAAAAAAAATTTCAATAAAATTTAAAAATAAACAAAGCTTTCCTTCTTAATAAATTCTAATTTACTTTATTATAATTTTGTAATTAACAAAATTTAATAAAACAAATTTATATACACATATTTTATTATTTTATTATTTTTAATAACATTTACAATATTGATCTAATAAGAGAAATATTTTCAATCCATTCAATTTTTTTAATTTATATATATATATATATATATATATATATATATATATATATATATATATATATATATATATATATATATATATATATATATATATATATATATATATATATATATATATATATATATATATATATATATATATATATTTTTTATTTTTTATTTTTTTATTTTTTTTTTTTCTTTCTAGACATATTTTAACAATACAATTATCGAAGATTCAGAACCAAGAACAAGAGATTCATGTCATGAAGCCTAGAGACTTGATTTTAACAATCACAAAGAAGACTAGAACACCATCTTGCTTAATTCAATTAGTGATCAAAACACAAGACCCTACCTGAACCTGATGCTAACACGCAACCTTCCGAGAATTGAGAGAAGATTCACTTCCAAAATTCGTCTCCAAAATTTGCTCCCAAATCCCGTGTCCAATATCTGCCCTCCTCAAAAATGAACCCCCAAGTTGTGATAAACAGTTTTCTCCTCAAATCGGGGCACTAATTGTGCCTTCACCCAAGAGGACTCTTTGCTCAACTGAGTTAACTCAAAATTATCTTTTATTAATTCTTTGCTTTCTCTTTTAATGCACCTTAAATGAATTATTAAATATCTTTATTTAATTTTTCCACTTGACTTCTATTTTTAATCTTTATTACTTTTAATCCCATGCGCACATTAAGAAATTAAAATAACATTATTATTTCCTCTTATTTTATCTTTTAATTTATTTCTTTATTTTCAACACATGCTTGCATCATGTAATCTTACAACTTTTAATAATTAATATATTTTCACTTTTTAATTTATTTTAGAAACTTAATTGATACAATATTTATTAATTCAATTAATAATAATATTTAGCATTTATTTAAAAATGAACTCTAAATATATTATTATTAAATTAAATAAATATTATAATGTTCTAAATTATCCTTAAACTCTTATCTCAAAATTTAATTCTTTTTATTTAATTAATTTCTTAATTAATTAAATATAATTAAATATTAAAATATCATAATAATTTTCTATTAATTAAATCATTAATTAACCTTTTTAATTAGACTTCATTAATAGAAAATACACCAAGGACTCATAAAGCAACATACGAAAACCCATCATAAAAAAGACACATACTAAATAAAACAAAGGGTTATAATCATGAAATAACATCATTTGATGCATTCGGAGGGTACTTGACTCAGATACTTGCCCTAATTATCAATTAGGACAATTGGCTAAAGGGTTTAGGATTTGGACGTAAGAGTTTATCTCCTCTCTCTTACCATTGAGATAATGCGATAGGGTACGCTCATCCTGGCAATTCAGGGAAGTCGATACCCAGTACTTGCAACCTGCATAAAATCCACGCATGTACAGACACAATATCCTAAGCTAAACAGACAATGTCAAGAAGTGGTGCATCGTGTAGATCCCGACTAGCAGGTGACTACGACTCCCTTCCTTAACCACATCAGAAACACCATACATAAAGAAAACAAACACGCACACCATACACATGCCGTATGGGGTAAGTATCCATAAGAAAGCACATGTGATAATAAACTATCAATATCTAAAAATATTGTATAATCAGCATGCATATATGAAATATAGAGTAAAAATCAACTGAATCTAAGACAATATCTGATAATCACCAAACAATACTACTAATCATTAAACATAAAATTGGCCTAAAAGAGTTCGACAAAAATAACAGAAATGCAAACTAGGGGCAAGCACTACAGAATCTAGGATCATATCAATATTAGGAAGGGGGAAATCATCTTTGATCCCAATATCATTGATAGTGGAAAGCTCAATGTCAATATTTCAATGAAAATATCGGCATAGCCAATTAGGACTAAAGTTCCCCTTTTTATGAGTTATGGTATTCATATTACCCTAATTCTCATAGAGAAAGAAATCACAAACTAAAAAGGAATGCTCAATCACATTACCATTGTATCTCTTGCTCACATATTTTTGATAGACCATGATAAGTTTCAAAATATTAATACATTGCTAACCTAATATCTCAATCTCATGTAATTTTTGGTTTCTAAAAGTATCCTTATAAATTAATCTCAAAGAAGGAGCCTCTACCTCTAAAGGCATAATTATGTATGCTCCATAAACAAGAGTATAAGGTGATGTTCCGGTCACACTACATACACTTTTTCTATAGGCCCAAAAAACATAGGTTAATTGTGTATGATAATCCCTAGCTTTTTTATCAACTATCTTCCTAAGGGTTTTCTTGATAACCTTATTAGATGCTTTAACTTGACCATTAGATTAAGAAAAATAAGGGGCATAGAAGCATGTATTGATATAATATTTCTCCAAGAAAATTTTCAAGTTTATTTAAATTATTAAATGGGGAATCATTATAAGAAATGGTTGTCATGGGAATACCAAATTGAGTGATGATATTTTGAAGAATGCAATCAAAAATAACTTCATATCTATAGTTCAACAAAGAGGGAAAGCTTCAAACCACTTAGTAAAGTAGTCAATGGCTATAAGGATATATATATATATATATATATATATATATATATGTCCTTGACAAGAAGGGGGAGACACCTTAGCAGTGGGATCTAAACCCTATATACTAAAGGGAAAGGGAGGAACTTGTGAACATGACACATACACAATAACATTAATCAAATTATTATGATGCTACACTATAGACACTTTTTGATTTAAACAAATGAATCTTGTTCCATAATTTTCCAATAGTATCCCATACAAAGGAGTATTTTAACTACTGATTTTCTACTAGAATCCCCTCCAAAAGATCAAATATGAGCCTCATGTAATGATATATGGATCTCATCTTTATTTGGATGTCTAAGAAAAAGGCATTCATAAGAGCACTTATAAAAAACATATATAAGAATGATGTAGCGAGCTATGAGATTTGAAATTTTATTTCTGTAACTCCTATTTGTTGACTTATGAAATGAAACATGCTTTAAATAATGATATTTATGTGAATACCATTCATCAAGATGTGTGTTGAGACAAAATGTAACTAAGTATCATCAAAGATAACATGACACAATAAGGTTTGAATAATAAATTGGAAATTCATCATGCCATCATCTAAAGAAATGAGGGGTACCACACTAGTCATAGAATCATCATGCATATTATCCTTCCAAGGAAATTTTTGAATAGAGGAATAAGGAATATTCCCAAGAAAATTTATATAAAGTTCATGATAATTGGTCAATTTATTATTCTTTTATTTATAAGTTCCATTGATTTTTCACATATCTAATTTTGAATCACCAAAGATTTTGATATTTTTGACTTATAGAGATAAAGCCACTTTTAATGCCACAATTAGAGATACATACTCAACTATATTATTAGTGTAAGAAAAAATGAGTTTGTAGAAGAAAGGAATAGGTTTCTTAGATGAGGATATTATTACAACCCTTGCACCAAACCTAGTGTAACATCTAAATCCATCGATATATAATCCCCAAGTATCATCTATCTTGATAGGTAAGGAAAGATCATTGGAAAATTCATTTTTTCCTAAATAGAAAAGGATGAAGAATACTTAGCTAAATGAATACTTAAGGATTTCACTTTAATTTATTTTTTGAGAAATTAATTTCAAATCAAACTCTGTTAGGAGCATGACCCATTTAGAAAGGTGTCCTAATAAATAGATTTTCAAAAAGAGGTGTTTTAAAGAATCAAATTTTGCACAAACATTAATCTCTACATTAAGCATATATTTTTGAGTTTCTAACAGGAAAAACCCAAAGAAAGACATTATTTCTCAATTATGGTGTATCGTGTCTCATAACAAATCAATATATGACCTATGAAATACACATGCCACTCTTTATTGTGTTTTCCATGTTGAACCAAGATGACACTCAAATCTTTTGAAGAAGTGGAGTTGTAGAGAAAGAATGACTTATTTGGTTGAGTTGGTTATAAATAGGAGAATTAACAAGATAAGCCTTGAATTGTTTGAATGAAAGCTTACAATATTCATTCCAAGAGAAGTTAATATTATTCTTAAGAAAGGAAGAAAAAGGAATAGTACGTCTTATAGATGAGAAAAAAATCTACAAATAGTTTGTATCTTCTCTTATAAGCTACATAGTTGCAAGCTATTTTGCGGTGAAAGAATATTAATGATAGTGTCAATGTTTTTAGTACCAACCTTAATGCTTCTAATAGAGATGATGAATCCAAGGATTTTTCCACTATTAAACCCAAAGACACACTTTCATGGGTTCAAGCACATCTTATATTTATGTATCCTTCCAAAGATTTTTCTAAGTTTAGGGACATGTTCATTTCATTGCACACATTTTGTAAAAATGTCATCAACATAATCCTCAAGACTATTATAAATGTAATTAGGAAAGATCAAAGTCATATCTTGTTGGTACCACATACATTCCTCAAACCAAAAGGCATACGAACCCAAAAAAAGGTTCCCTAAGGAGTGATGAAGGTGGTTGTGTATTTATCACAAGGAGGGATGAAAATATGATTATATCCTCAAAATCCATCCACGTGAGATAACAAATTATGTCCAACCATAGAATCTGGGATTAGATAAATGTTAGGAAGGGTAAATTCGTCTTTCAAGGGGGTGAGCGCACCAAGATGGTGTACAAAAAGGGGGGTATAAGTAGACACCTTTTTTCTGAAATTAGATAATCCAAGTAACTTGGATGAGATGTTTGAGGGTCTTCCACTTAAAATGACAAGATTTGTAAAACATATAAATTGTAGTACTCTGAATTTACTTTCTAAACTAATAGAGCTTTTTAAAAATGGATAATGTTAGGTGGGTCAAACCCCACACACATGAAAAATAGTTCCTAATTGTTTTAGAAAATATAACATAGCTATTTTTGTGCACAGCACAAAAGGCATAGTTATATTCATTATTTTGCACATCCCTTTAGTAGGATGATAGTTAAGAGTCATATAGAGAATTTTTATATTTTTTGTAATTTTTTGATGAGTATTTAAACTTTTTATGAATTATTGAGCTAACTTAAAAAAAAAATTTGGTAGTTGTTCTTGTGCTAAGCATAATTTATACCAAAATAATTGAAAATAGAAACTTAAAATAAATTGTGTATAGAATCAAGTATAGAATAATAATATATAGTTTATTTTGTTTTTTTAAAAGTATATCAAAAGTTATTAGAAAAATAGAAGACATATGTTTGTGAGGTATGTCAAGGCGTTGGTAAAAGTAATTAAAGTTTACCATATTAATGTTGTCCCAAAATAGAAAATTTACATGGTTACAAAGCTAACAAGATGTGTAATATTATGGTTGCACTTTTAGAGATACTCACTTCACCATTAGCAAACCTGATGAACAGATAGACAATAATTCATCTTAGAAGATGAAAAAATGTCTGAATGAGAAAAATGGAGGGGAAATAGTCTCCCAAGCCTTTGGGTCATTTCCTAGGGCTTTTACCATGCCATAACTTGATCAAGTTATTAAAATCACAAAACACATTCAAAACCCGATCGAGTTTTAAAACCCAATGTGGTTTTGTTAAAGTAAATATTTATTGGGTTTTGAAGAACTAAAAATGGGCTCTACTCCAAAGACCATAACTTTCACATACAAAGCCTGATCGACTCTGTTCAAAATACATTGGAAAGATATTGAAGAGATATAAAAAATGATATAGATAAATCAATCCTATGAAATCAAAAATTTATTTTCCATCAATTTTAATTAAATATGGTCTAAAATAGGAAGTCATTATTTCCCAAATATGCAACCAATAGGTAGACATGAATGATAACATTTTTTAATTCTCTCTATCTCAAACACAAACATAATCAAACATTCAATAGCCTACTAAATAAATCATAAGATGTCTCTCTCACAAATTCCCAAACTCAAGAATTCTCTCACTAACTCCTAACCTCTCTCTAACTTGCTACCCTTAAGATATGTTGCTCTCTAACTAACCCCTACCCCCATGTCTCTCACTAACCCATAAATTATAAATAAATTCTCTCTCTCTCTCTCTCTCTCTCTCTCTCTCTCTCTCTCTCTCTCTCTCTCTCTCATGTGTGCACATGCATGCAAACACACACACACACACACTCACTCCTTCACTTTAAAAATATCTCTCTTACTCACTCCTAACTTCTCTCATTCTATTGCAAACTCCTAACCTCACTCTCTATCTCTAATATTTTACCATTAACATGTTTATCTCCAAGGTGAAGGTTAAAAAATTGTGGGGATGACACCCACAAAATCTTCACTAGTGCATAAATAAATGTATGCATATTAATGCTACAAAGTTTGATCACTTTTCAGTATGTCCAAGATCATGGTATGCCAAAAAGTGGAGCTTTAAAATATCTAAAAGTGTTTCAAAATTCACTCTGACCTTTTTTCACCCATTCTAATACCAAAGAAAAAGGTTAGACCAACCCTTTTCGGGTACCTGATCCATTATTGGGTACTTGATATTGTACCTAATATTGGATCAGATATTCGAAACCTATGACTATAAATTTTTTTAAAAACCCGATAGAAATTATTTTTAATCATTTTTCAATCATTCTTTCTTTGCAGTTTTGGTATTTTATAGCACAATAGTATACAATATTAGCAATTTCAAATAAGTATTTTTTTTGTTTATTTGATTATTTTCAATGAATTATATTTAAAATTAGGTTTTTTAATAGAAATCACTAATTTGTTTTATTTTAATTAAAAACCATTAATACAAATATTAATTTTTGAATTCTTTGTAATTTAATAGGCATGGCTGACCTAAATGATATTGATAACACTGAGCCACAAAACAATGTTCATTGAAACCCTCAACCAAACAATCCAATACCCCCTCAAAACTCTCCTCAAATTGAAGATTTGATACACAAAAATCTTACTAAACTGAGGGATTTCTAAACCACATTTAACACTATACCTACATTGGCTCACATGTTATCCATGCCAAAGAACATAGTGGATAATATTTAGAAACTTACCAATGAACAAAATGGCACTCTTCACTGGCATGAGAAAATGTATTCCATTTTTTATGATGGGTTGTACTATGACGAGGCTATGGTCATAAACATAAGTAAAGATGATATAGTTAACCTTTTTGAGAACCCAAAAAATACTAAAAAAATAGATTGCACAAAGCTCAAATTACCAATTAAATGGTGCACAAATGAGGCTATGTGTGTGAACTTTTGGGATCGTTGGTGGATGGTTTTTGACATACCTCCACACAAACATTTAGAGGTCTTATTCCATTTCATTAGAAAATTGTATGCTAAATTTGTGTTGGGCCTCAAGGTGAACTATTGGAGCATGAGGCCCAACATGGGTGTAGGAGGAGGAATTCCTTGGGATAAAACCTTTTCCCAATAAAAGAAAGATAACACTTTTTGTCCCCCTACCAATGTCTCTCTCCCTCCTCCAATGCAACGTAAAAATATCATTATAGAGGCTATCACTTAGACTATTAGGGCCATCTATAGGTGGAGAAGCCTATTGATATCCTAGCCTAGGTCAATGTTGCCTCTCCATGTTGATGATGTTGGAATGAGTTCATCATCGTCAAGCTCATCACATGTTTGTATGCCCCATACTTGCATAACATGCAAGAATATTTGTCTGGGTCCCATTGTGATCATGTAGAGTATCCATTTCTTTTTAGGGAGGATGATGCACTAGACACTCCAATATAGACTATACATCCTAACATGAGAGAGGAGGGGCATACAGAGCCATGGGATCCTTTAGTGTTAGTATGTGTATACATTTATTTATGACATATGTGATTTAAAGTTAATATTTATAATAGAATAATTTTAACCCATATTGACTTATGCATGTATTGGACCTTAATTCATGTTTAGTTGATGACTGAGGAGGAGCTCTAATATGTTGATGATGTTACACTCTTGGCTATTTGATTTTGCCTTGATACATCTATGGTACATTATGTTGTGTTCTCAATCTTTTTCTATTTGACATTAAAACATATATGGTTTCTAATCTTTCTCTTCTCTTGTAGGTATCACCTATTAGTCGGGGGTAGAGTGTGGGGGGTGAGGGACAACCCATTGACAAGGGAAAGGTAATTAGGTCATTTTAAAGTGATTAAATATTGATACTTTCTTGTGAAATGTTTGTGCTAATGAAATTTAATTAAATTCTTTATTGTACTTGAGGCATGCCTACTAGTGATGAGTCTAGGTAGACTCATTTGTTAGAAACAATAGTTCACCAAGATAACTAGGGGGGGTGAATCAGTTATCCAATGATTAAAACATTTATCCACCTTAAATAAACTTAACCATTCAAAAAAACTAAATAGAAACCATATAAATATGCACATACTCAATTACACCAAATATGTTAACTAGGGAAACCCTTGATCAAAGGGAAAACCCGAGTGGGAATGATCCACAAGGTGATATACTAATATATGTATTTCTTGTTAGAGGATGGACCCTGTTAGGAGTCTATTACAACATTTAGTACATATGAGTCCCTATTAGGAGACTTTGAATCCTTTTTAGAAGACTCCAACCCTGTTAGGAGTCATGCCAAACCTGTTAAGAGTTGTACCAACCCTGTTAGGAGTTGTAGAAGATAGAATGACCCACTGTCCAAATAGCTTCTAGGGAAAGATCACCAAACTCACTATCCAACTGATCTCTCAACTATTCCTTGTAGAATAATTGTATGAATTAAACTTTAACTTCTTTTGTTTGTCTTTTTAACCAAAAAAATAACTATAAAACATTGTAAACTAGGTCACAAACCTTAGATCCAAGTTCCCAACTTTGAATCACATGATAAAAAATCAAAAATGAAGTTTTCTTCATCTTCGTTCTACTCTACTCAACTTTGCATTCCACTCTTTGTGTTGCTTACAATCATTCATACATCTTACTCTTTCATCATCCTTGATAAAGGAAAATGTCCTTCCATTATACCAAATCCATTAAAAAAATCTCTAAGTCAGCTATTACACCCTCTCAATTAATTATTATAGGACCACATTAAGAACATGTTACACTTAGTGATATCTTAATCTTCTGCCTTGAAAATTAAATAAATTTTCGTACATGTGTCATTATGACAAGTGATCTTGGCTACATCATCTCCAACATGTATTCTTCACATCTTTAACTTTGGATTCTAAGAACAACAACTCTGCTAAGAGATATAACAAGTTTTCTAGAACATGCATCTTTAAATTCTATCTCAGAACAATCTTCACCAAAACTTGCATAACTTCTTCCAGACTTAATATCTTATGCTTCTGAGGTTAGCTATGCGTACTAGAGACATAGTCTAATTTCCCTTTAACCTCTTTTAATGAAAATGCTCAACTATCTATCCATACCAACTTGATCTTTCTATTGTTCTTCTATCAGATACCACATAAAACTACTATGTTGACATCAATGACAAACACAATAATAAAGGTAACATATCATCATGATATTGATCTAATAATGTTACAATACTCCCCCATAGGAATATCATCATCATTCATGCTTCAAAAAATCTCCCCCTTTGGCATTGATGGCAACATAGATGAAAGACATCTAGTTCCAAGAATACCAATTGCAAAAGACTGTTAATCTTTCTGTTCAAATCTTCTTCATCAATCATTCTTCCATGCTATACTTTTCCTAATGTACTTCTTTCCAACTAATTTTTTGAACATATTGTACTTTTTTTTCATGCTGTACTTCTTGCCCATTGACATCAATGTCAAAGGTTTCAAAAACCATCAAACTCTGCAACAACTATTTCTGACTAGCTCAAGTGTCAAAAGACATTGTTCAAAAAACAACATCTAGCGAGATTCCTAGATGACTCTATCCATTATAGATACTCCCCCATATAGGAAGTATTAACATTTAGTCTAGACAAGCAATTACACTAGACTGATGCACTTATTACATCATCTACTCTAATGTAGGATGGGGCATAACCCCTAGCATACCTCGCAATTACTCAAAAGTATCTTATAGAAGAGGCTTAGTGAAAATATTTGCAATCTTCTCTTTAGTGCTTACATACTCCAATCTAATCTCCTTTTCTACGAATTTCTCTCTCAACATGTGATATTTGATAGAAATGTGCTTAGTCTTAGAGTGCAACACTAGATTCTTTGACATATTTACTATGCTTGTATTGTCAAAATGTACGATAATAGGTTCACAATATTCTATCCTTATATCCTTCAACATCTGCTTCATCTAAACAACTTGATTACAATTGTTTGCTGCTACAACATATTCTCCTTCCACTATACTTTGTGAGGTACAATCCTACTTTTTGCCTAGCCAAGAAACTAATCTTCCTCCAAGAAAGAAGGCTCCACCATTGGTGCTCTTTCTATCATCCATACTACCTACCTAATCAACATCGGTATAAGCATATAGAGTGAAATCATTAGATTATCATACCATAATCTAAACTCTAGTGTTCCTTTTAGGTATCTAAATATCCTTTTGACTACTGCATAATGTGCTTCTGTGGGGTCAACTTGAAATCTTGCAACAGTTCCAACTACATTAGCTATGTCCAGCCTTGTGTGAGTCAAATATTGTAATCCTCCTATCATAGATTTGTACTTCTTCTTAATAGTAGGTGTCTCATCCTTTGTCGATAACTTGTGTCTAGTTACCATATAGGTGTTCCAATGGGTTTACATGTTTCTAGACCAAACCTTTTTAGTAAATATTTCAAATACTTAGTCTGAGAAATAAAGATTCCTTCTTTGTCCTAAACAATTTGTAATCCTAGGAAATATTTCATCTCTCCTATCATACTCATTTCAAATTCCTTCTTCATTTCTTCTTCAAACTTGTCACTTTTATTATCATTTCCTCCAAATATGATATCATCAACTAATATTACCAAAACCATCAATCCATCATCAATTTCTTTCCAATAGATATTACTATCTACCATACCTTTGTTATATCTAAGCTTTGTCAAATGCTTGTCCAACCTTGCATACCAAGTTCTAGGTGCTTGCTTCAAGCCATACAATGCTTTCTTTAGTCTGTATACTATGTCTTTGTCATTTATCAAAGGAAAACCTTCAGGCTATTCTAGGTATACCTCTTCTTCAAGTTCTCCATTTAGAAATGCTAACTTGACATCCATCTGATATACTTTGAATTTCTTATATGTTGCATATGCTAAGAATAAACTTACTACTTCTATTCTTGCCACAAGTGCATAGATCTCATCATAGTCTATTCCTTCTTGTTTTGAGTAATGTTTACATACCTATCTTACTTTTTTCCTTACAACTTAACCTTGTTCATTCATCTTGTTTTTGAATACCCATTTAGTTCCTATCACATTCTTGTCTATTGGTCTAGGAACTAACTCCCATGTTTCATTCTTTACTATCTAATCTAATTCATCTTTCCTAGCTTGTTTCCAATACTCATCTTTACATACTTCATCTGCATTCTTAGGTTCAACTTGATATATCAAACATAGTTCTTCATTGATCCTACTTCTTATCATCACACCTTTATTTCTGCTTCCAATGATATGCTTAGGTGGATGATTCTTTGTCATATTCTTAGCCGAAGTAGGAGTTTCTATCTCAACTCTTAGCTCTATTAAAGGTTCTAAGCCTTGTTCTTACCTTGGTTCTCCTTCATTCTAAAATCATTGTTAGTGTCAAAGAATACTTCATCATTCATTACTTTAGTAACAACATTCTCATCATCTAAATTGTAATCAACTATTTTTTCTTGTATCCTAAATTTCTCATCAACTCTCACATTTTCACTTTCCATACTAGTCTTATTTCTTAGGTTATAACATCTATAATCCTTTCTTTTCAATGAATAACCAAGAAACAAACCTTCATCACTTCTACCATTAAACTTACCAATATCATCATATCTTTTGATATAACACTCATTGCCAAAATTTCTAAAATACTTAACTATAGGTGAGTGACCAAACCAAATTTCATAAGGGGTCTTGTTTCTGTCTTTCCTAAATTTCACTTTGATCATAGTGTAGACTACTATATTCATAGCTTCTCTCCAAAACATCTTGGATAGATCATTCTCAATTATCATAGCTCCTTCTACTTCTATTACTGACCTATTGCTTCTCTCTACCATACCATTCTATTCAGGGGTTCTTGGAGCTAATAACCATCTTTTGATTCCATTAGATGTTAAACTCACTTGAAGTAAATTCTCCTCCTCTATATGATCTTAAACATTTAATCTTCATACATGATTCATTCTCAACTCTATTCTTGAAGACACTCCTTGCAAATTATGTTAGTAGGCTTTGCAATCTTAGGAAAATCTCTAACTACAAACATACTGCTACTTTTCACAATCCTATCAAAGTTTATATAAAAAAATATGGTGTGCCATAACCAACTATCATCTACCTTTGCAAACAAACATGTCATTTCAGTAGGATTCAACTGAAATACATTATCTCTAGATCTGGTTCCTATTCCAATTATCTTTCTATCTCTATCTCTAATCACACATGTCTTCTCTATGAACTACAATTGTTAACCTTTATCCACTAGTTGTCCAACACTAAAAATATTGTTCTTCAAATCATCAACAAAATATACATCCTCAATGTTAGTCTTACCATCAAGAGTCAAAGATCCAATACCTTCAACTTGGCATAGTACATTATTTCCAACTCTAAATATGTCACCATTATGACTCTTGAAGTAAACAAATTTATTCATATCACTAGTCATATGATGTGTACAACCACTATCAATTATCCAATTAGATTTCTTTTCAATTTGTGATATCAAATCCATTTTCTCTAGACTTTCTTCTTTAATAGCTACAAATCCAATCTCATCATCACTAGCACAAACTGCTTGTTCATCAGAATCATCTTCTTCAGTTGCATAAAAACATTCTCTATCACTTCTAGGTTTGGAATTACCTATATATTTTTTCTCTCTTTTAGGACACTTAGATGCATAATGAAAAAATTCATTAAAATTCCAACATTTAAATATTTTCTTACCATCTTTATCTCTTCTTACTAGAAGGGCTACTCCTTCTTCAATCTTTCTATCCTCATTAGTTCTACTACTACTAGAAAATTCTCCTCTAGCACTTGTACTCCTTGATGAACTAGGTTGAATATTCAAGGTACTGAAAGTTGTTTCTGTTCTGGTCAATTCTCCAGACTATCTAAGTTCATTCTCAACTACTTCAAGTCATCCATGTAATGTCTCATTTGTGAAATATTTGGTACAAGAGATCAACAACTGTATCATTTGGAATGTTTATTTAAATGGTAGTGTTAAGCTCTTCAATATCTTCCATATCACCTCATCATCTTGCTTGGTTCCTCCTTGAGATCTAATACCTGTAGTAATTTTCAATATTCTACCTACAAATGTTCTTATAAATTCATCTTCCATCATCTTAGCATCTTGAAATGCACAAATCCAACTTTGTAACCTCGATTTCTTAGAATGTTCATCACCTTCAAAACTATTTTTCAAATCTTTCCAAATCATATGAGAAGTAACAAGTGACTTTACCTAGTTGTACTCAATTTTAGGGACTATAGATAATAGTGCTTCTCTAGCTCTCATGTCACACATAAAGAGTTCCCTTTCTAACTCGGTACAAGTTTCCAAATATTTCTCAACAATGATTATCTTTTCTAATTTTGTCAAGATCCAATATCTAGGACCCATACACAAAATATGTGTCTTCATCTTTTCCAACTATCATAATTTGTTCCACCAAACTTCAGACTATCCTTTCTAAATACATTCACAATGGATCTCCCAAAGTTGTTAAACTTTATCTTTAAGGACCTAATGCTCTAATACCAATTGTTAGAAACAATAGTCCATCAAGATAACTTGGGCAGGGGGTGGGGTTGTGGATCAGTTATCCAATGATTAAAACATTTATCCACCTTAAAAAAACTTAACCATTCAACCAAAGTAATTAGAAACCATATAAAGATGCAGATACATAATTACACCATATATGTTAACTAGGGAAACCCTTAATCATAGGGAAAACCTCAGTGGGAATGATGTCCATAAGGTGATGTACTATTATAAATATTCCTTATTAGAGGATGGACCATGTTAGGAGTCTATGACAAGATTTAATATGTGTGAGTCCTTGTTAGGAGACTTTGAATCATTGTTAGAAGATTCCAACCTTGTTAGCAGTTGTGCAACCCTATTAGGAGTTGTAGAAGAAAGAAGGACCCAGTGTCCAAATAGCTTCTAGGGAAAGATAACTAAACTCACTATCCAATCGATCTCTCAAATATTCCTTTTAGAATAATTGTATGAACTATACCTTACCTTCTTTCCTCTATCTTGTTAACTGGACCAATCACTATTAGACCTTATAGACTAGGTCACAAGTTTCCAAAGTTGGATCACATAATAAAACCTTGGCAATAAAGTTTCCTTCACCTTTGTTTTACTTTTCTCAACTTTGCATTCCACACTTTTTGCTACTTACAATCATTCATATGTCTTAATCATTTATCATCCATGATAAAGAAAAATGTGCTTCCTTTATACTAAATCTATAAAACAATTCCTTGAGTTGGCTATTACACCTTCTCAATTGATTATTATAGGACCACATTAAGAACATGTTACACTTAGTGATAACTTAATCTTCTGCCTTGCAACATAAATAATTTATGTACATGTGTCCATATACAATATGTATTCTTCACATCTTTAACTTTAACTTCTCAGAATAACAACTCTACTAAGAGATATAACAAGTTTACCAGAACATGCCTCTATAAACTCTATGTCAAAACAATCTTCACCAAAACTATCATAATTTCTTCTAGACTTAATATCTTATGCCTCTAAGGTTAGTTACATGTATTAGACATATAGTATGATCTCCCTTTAACCTCTCTAAGTTAAAATTCTCAATTGTTTATCCATACCAACTTGATCTTTCTATTGTTCTTCTATTAGATACCACAAAAAACTACTATGTTGACATCAATGAAAAACATAGTCATCAATGTAATATATCATCACAATAATGATCTAATCATGTTACTACAATACTCCCCCATAGGAATATCATCATCATTCATGCTTCCAACATCATCATCACATACCCTCTAGCATTTCCATTCGCAATGAGAGCCCCATCCTATGTATAAGTATCATATATTTTTTACTTTCCTTATTTTCATAAAAATATTAAAAACTAATAAAATGGTGATCCCACAGTACTGGGTTCCACTTTTTGGCCAATTTTGACACTAAAATCAATATTTTTGCAAAAAACCTCACATTCGAGTGACTATATCTCTAAAACTATAAATAATTTCAAGATAACATAAACAAGTGATTTTTAGTACTATGTTCTTACTTTGTTATCATATTTTTTTAATCTTTAAAAAAAATTATTTATGTAAATTATTTCATCTCCTCCGAAAAGTGGTACATAATAAAATTCAATATTTTTAAAGAGTGACAATTTTGTAACATCAATACCCAAAGGATGCATTTGGTTTGATTCATTTTGGTTGAATATTGTATAGTTTATGAATTTTTGACGTGACACCAATCATAATTTAGACATACGTTCATTTTGACACAGATAATTTGAAGTCAATTTATCATAAACCTTCTTGTTTTTTTTTAATAGAAAGCTATCTCAATAAGCTATTTCCTACATATTTTTTTTTTAAAAATGACCTAATTTACTAATTTTCCTGAAGTGTTGAAGTCGGTTGATGTTCAATCAGTAATGAACCTATGATGAGTTAAACTCATATTTGAAAGTCTTAATGATTAGAATATGTATTACAATTATAGTTGTTAGAAAGCTTGCTCCAAGCAGCACATTTTGAGATTTTTTATTTTACAATAGGAGATCATTCTTCTGCAATTATGGGTGTCAAAAGAGAAAAAAATATTGAGAAAAAGGGGGGCAAAATTTTCTTAGTTTTGGGCACTCACAAAGAACGTGGTGTTTGTAGCAAACATATTTTATATGTTCCCTGTGAATAAATGTTTGCAATGATCATACGATTTATAATTTTTTGGTGACCAAAAATTTAACAAGATATGTTCATGCAAACATATCTATTTTATTATGTTCGTGCCAAAATGTAAAAAACAAAAAACTTGACATCAGCCTCTAACAAGTTTAAAAGTAGTGACAGGGACAAGAAAATCCATATAGCAAAATTTTTATATGATTATTACGCAAAATTTATCTTGAACCAAGGGTAAAATTTATTTATTTTTGATTTTATAATGGGAAAAAAGAAAGGAAGGCAAAGAAAATATGCAAGAAAGAGATTTGATGAAGCAGAACAAAGAAATCTTTAGAAGACTATGGCACATTATCATCGAATTAAACAAGGTGAAGGAAATGTTGAAGAAGGCTCAACAGAAGTAGAAGAAGTGTATATGGGAGAGAGGTCAAGAACGCTCCCTATAGAATCTCAAATAATTAATGTTGAAGAAGGCTCAAGATCACTCCCTACAAAGGTTCAAATAACAGAAGTCGAAGAAGGGTCAAAATCTTTCCCTGCAGAATCTCAAACAATGGATGTTGGAGAAGCCTCAAGATCACTCCCTATAGAAATTCCAGTAATAGAAGTCAAAGAAGGCTCAGGATCAGGTGTAGGAACTAGTATGGATGAACTCCTAAATATTTTCCAATCTGTAAAGAATGTTATTTCACCAAAAAATTTAGATCATATACTTAAAATGGATGTGGATAATTTGAGAAGACTTGCAGCTACTATTAAACCATTAAGTTTTTCTATCAAAAGGTCAATGAATAAGAGGATAAAAGAAATTATGACTCAATTTGATAACACTAAAACACTTGAACAAGCTTAGTTACTTTCACTTTTTCTTATACAAAAGAAGTTGCAAGAGGCATTGAAATTGTTATTTATAGACACAACATCAAAGAAGAGAAGATTTTCTAGCATGCAAACTGATCTGATTGAAAATGTTAAAGAAGGTTTGAGAAACATAGGAGAATACTCTTGAACTAAAGATAAGTCTATGGCAAGAAAAGTGATGTTTACGTCTGTTGGAAATAAGAATATGACCCAAAATAGACAAATATCTTCAATTTCGTCTAAAATGGGTTTTAGTAGGAAAACAATGAGAAAACATGTTAAGAGAAGATTAATTGTGGATGACAGTACTATGGAGGGCAATTGGGAAATCATGTGTAGAGCACCTCATTCTGATAGGATTGAAGAGTCATTCAAAAATTTAGTCATATCATTTTGGATAAATAACACTCATCCTTCCTCAAATAGTAGAGATGTTATCAGGCATAGGATTGCATCTAGTCAATATGAACATCACACAAAACATTGGTTGGACACAACACAACATGAGTTATATGTGTCATTTTGTAGTGAACATCCTAATGTAAAATTTGGACAAATGTTGTTTGAAAAATTGAAGCCATACTTTGTGAGGTCAAACAAAGTGTTTGAAATATGTTGTCATCATCATATTGAGTTTGATCTCCACTATCAAGTATTTCAAAACTTTTTAGAAGACACATGGTTTTCATGCTACTCCTCCTAGTAGGAGAAGTGAGTTTAGATCATCTATTCTATGTGACAAAATAGATGATCCAGCTGGTCAAATAAATTGCATCAAAGGATTATGTGAAACATGTGGTGAATTGGCTCTATTTCCTTTGAAATTTGAAAATATTGATGCAACAAAAAAATTGAATTGGAAAAGTTACAAGTATGTCAAGAATGAAACAAAGTTGGGAAAAGAGACAAAAAGGTTGGAATATGTTGAAGAGGAGTTACCTATTCTAACATTTATGAACAAATTTAAGAATTTGATTCAACCTTATATTCATCACGCATTTTTTGCAAAATGGCAAGCACGACAGTTTCAAAATTTGAGAGATAATTTCCCACTTGGAATGATTGTATCAGTTGTTGACTTTGGAGAGAACTATTCCTTTGTTCATCAAAAAGAAATTCAATCATATTATTACTTTTCTAAGTAGGTCACTATTACAATACATGTTTGTTATAGACATGCACAATTAGATTTGGATGGTGTTTAGAGTACAATTCAAGCACAAGTAATTAAAAAGGAATATCATTTCTTTATCAGTGATGATAAAGAACATGACATTCACTATGTCAAACATTGCTTCAATATCTTCTTTTCTTATTTGAAAGAAAGAAACATAAATGTTGATAAACATTATGTTTGGTCTAATGGATGTGCCACACAGTTCAAATCATCTAGACCATTTTATGCATTATGTAGATATCATTGCAATGAGAATATAAAACACATATGAAATTTCTTCAAGAGTGGTCATGGAAAAGGTGAACATGGTGGTGTTGGAGCTTGCATCAAATGTGCTCTACAAAAGTATCAAATAAATTATTAGGGAGTTTGTGTAAATGATGCACATGATGTTTTTGAATGGTGTAAGACACATTTTTCATTAGATGAGGTCGGGACATCATCAACAATGAGTCAACAGGTACCATATAGAGTCTTTTGGGAGATAACAAGTATGGATGTGTACATCTGTTTAATTTTTATGCAATTAAGCTATAAAAATTTATTGTTAAGTTTTATTTTTCAATTCATTGAAGTTTAAATTTAATTTGTCCATATTTTCAATTTAATAAATTTTCAGGTGTTAATAGAAAAAACATGCATGATTGCAAGAGGATAGAAAACGCACATTCCTTACATTTAGTCATGAGTATAGATAATTGCAATTAGACATTGAAGACAAGAGAATATTCATGTTTTTGTGATAGTTGCATTCATGAAGATTATGAAGAATGCATCAATCAAGCATGTGGATATACAGGTGCATGGATTTTGGTACCACTTGATGTTACTAATACAATTGATAAAGATGATGAAAATTTGATGATATTCCATTGATTTCTAATGATTACGATCATATCTCTAGATTGGTAAAAGTGGGTAAGTATCATAAAAATTAATTTTCACAAGTGTTATTTAATTATCAATTTGAACTATCTTATATATGTACTGTACACATACACATGTATACTTGTTATGCAAGAGATATCTTTGCAGTGATTGCTGAGCTTGGAAATTATGAAGGTGTCAGTTATTATTTATTGTGATGTACTACAGAGAGGACAAAGTTATATGACCCTGAAGAAAGTGATGGAATGTTGTTCCCCATAGGTAACTTTATATATATATATATATATATATATATATATATATAGGTAACTTTATATTTATCAAATTTTAAAATACTTAAATTTGTGGTGCAAGTTCTATTGTGATAGAGGGAACATATTTGAAGGAAGACAAAATAGTCCAACATGGAATACACTTTATTAATTATCAACCTAACAACAAGGTTTTACAATACAACCACCTGGTCATTGCTACCAGGCTTTGTCTACATCCAGTCAAAGTTAAGCGTGCACATTGCAAGTGCAGACTAGACAGTGAAGATAATGAGAAGATATTACATGTTATAAGTGTGCATCATGGTTGAACTAACATTTGAGACTTATTTTATAATAATTTGAATATCAAATTCTTTTCAAACTATTGAATTTCATCATGAATTAAATGTGTTTTTAATTGTACAATCATAGTCATAGTTATCATTAGTTTATTAAAATATATGTAAATTAATAATATTAATTGTACTAGATGGATGAATTTAATAATTTAACAACTTCATATAAATAGGCTAAGTTAGTTCGAACTTACACAATTATTATCTATAGATATGTATCAAAAATAATTTAATATGTTACAATTCTTAAATATCAACTTCTTTTCAAACTTTTGAATTTCATCTTGAATTAAATGTGTTTTCAATTGTACGATCATAAGTTCTTAATTATCATTAGTTTATTAAAAACTATATAATTTAATAATAAATTAATTGTACCATGGATGAATTTAATAATTTAAATTCATTTATCATCCTTTTTTTTCAAACTAATGAATTTCATAAGTGAATTAAATGTGTTTTTAAAATTGTAAGATTATAAGTTCATAGTTATCAAATGTTAGTTTATTAAAAAAACTATATAGTTTAATGTTAGAACTTTATTACATCTACGGTCATACTCTTAAAGTTTAAATTAGTTTAAATTAATATGCTTTTAAATATTATATTTTGTAAAAGTTTTCTAAAATAATGTATTGGCTTACCTAATAAACATATTTTTATCCACATAAAACTAATATTTATCTTTAGTGGGTTAGTAATTGATAATTTAAGAAATATGTATCTTTCTAACTTCCTACTAATTGATATAACAAATTTGCATCTTTATTTAGGTACTAATTGATTTACCAAACTTATGTATCTTTAGTCCTTCTAATTGTTTATTTCATATAATGATTACAATTAAATATAATGTTTTAAATTTATAATCCAAATCATTTGGGTTAATTTAGTACCTATATTAATTCAATTCAATCACCCTGTTTAAATTATTATTTTTTTCAAAATTTTAAATTAGGTTCATAGATCAATTTGGAACTTCTTTGAATATTTAACTATTGAAGTACTTGTATTTAGAGAAGTTAATTTGATTAGTTTATATTATGATAATAAAATCTAAAGTGTAAAAGCTATAATCTTATTGATGAAGAATGTTCTACTATAAGTACTATAAAAAAATAACACACATGTATATATATACATGTACATGTCTCAAGATCATGTTCTATAGCTATAATACAAAAAAAATACACATATACACATATACACGTCTCAAGAATAAACATCTACAAATCTAATATATCTCTACAACTGAAATGCATACTTATGCAAACCAATTGTAAATCTCAAATAAATACATGCATGTAGAAAAATATAAAAAGTCATATATACATGTGACCATCCAATTACTGAAGTAGTCAGTAATTAAATAAATAGTGAAACATATGTATACATGTGTATGTTATCAAGGTACTCAAATACACATATGTGTATGTAAACTGTCTCCAATATATAAATGCATCAAAAAATATATAAAGATCTACTACTAGAGGGACCCCTCAAGATGCATACAAACAAAACGATCCTCTAATTGAGTCTCCTATACATCCTCTTGCTGAGGTGCATCAACCGAGCCCTACAAATATATATATACATATACATACATTACAGTTCAATCTAAACATATATATACATGTACATGTACATTCAAATTAAATACGAACTTGCATATATATATCTAGTTTGAAACATTTAAATGCCAATAGTGGCATGTTGTGATGGTTAAGTTGTTGAGTTGTTATCCTTGCCATCAAGGTTCAAATATAATGGGGATGAGGTACCCTATTTGTGACCTCACTGGTTCATAGCTCCAAGTCAAAGCGTTTACTCCTCTTTAAAAAAAAAGTTTGAAACATTTAAATAACTTTAAACAAACTATTTAAAACTCAAGTACTTAAGCACTACCAAGTGCCTCAATAGAATCATCACTCTCACATACATGATGCCCTAAACCAACACTACATGTAACCATGTCCTTAGCGACTTGTGCCTACATGATTTATTATAGAACTTATTTATCTATTAAATTAAATATCTATATATATCTTAACTAAATTTTTTAATAAATTCATATTTTTTAATTTTGTATATATTTAAAATTAAAAATAAATTATATATGTACCTGGGTATGCAGAGGTGGAGGATGATCAACAGACTCCATCATATCATCTACCGATCAACCTGAGCCTAAAACTCTGACACCTACTAAACCACCCTTAGCACCATGTCCAATTGCTAGTAAATTTGAGTGAAGTGGACTATGTAACTGACTGGGTAATGGTGTAGAATCAATGTTGCCAGGTTGTTCAAACAACAAGTCCATGTATGATGAAATACCTAGGCTTGAACTAGTATCAATCTCAGATAGGCCTCGCAATTGCTCACCAAAATCATCAAGACCCTCAGTTGTGATCTATAGAGTGTTGTGAGCCTGGTGTTGAATGCTATGAGCTATGCATAGGTGTATCATCTGTCACTAGTGTGGTGGCCTATGTCTGTGGAACTATGTTGAGGCTCTGATGCTATCTAACAACATCCATCACTAAGTGAACTAGAATCCCCTGTGTATCAGAAATATAACTGATAATGTGCAACATATCCTCCAAAAAATAAAATGCCAAATCTTGTGTCTGATGTCCTAAAAAACCATGAACATCACCTGGTAGTGGTAGCCTAGGAGCTCTATATGCATCATTAGAGGTTCTTGAAGTGCTACTAGATGCCTCTAAAGATGGTCAACCATGTGGATGAGGACATTGACTATGAATATAATGAGCAATAGAATTAGATGTGATACTAGTGACTACAGATGTAATGTGTCCAATAGTGTCAATTGCTCCCCTCTGGGAAGCAATGACAACTCTATCTGCAATAGGCACATGTGTTGGAGTCATGGGAGGCAGTCTCTATCCAACAAACTATCTAACATCTAGAGGTGGTAGATGATGTGCCCTACGATATTGGTCACAATCTACGATCCGACATGCCCCTATCTGTAATAACTAGGAATATCTAAGTAGTTGACATTGAGCCCCATGCAGAACTTAGTGTACAACTATTGTGCAAAATAAAGAGGTATCTGGTCGTTATTAGGATAACGATCATGTGCAACTAATAATCGAGGATAGATCATGCTAGCAATAATAGGATCTCTGCATCGTGTGACTTGATAGCCTCTCACCCTACCCTGTGCTCCCTCATATCCTGGAAAGAGCTCTATTTTGATGACGTCTTTAGGGGTTACCCTCTCGATGGACCATCAAAACATGCATCTCCTAAAATCTCATCCCTAAGCTCCCTAGATATGGAAGCTAATATGTCAAGATTAAATGAATGGTGAGCTCTAACTCTAGCTATTAGATCCTGTAAACTCCTACATATCATAGCACATATGTTTCTATAAAGACTATCATCAGAGGATGATATAGACTGTTGTAGTCTACCAACCTCCTGCTCTGAAAATGCAAATAAAGCATCAATATTGATGCATGGAGGTAGTGTAGCAGGACCTCTAGCAAGAGCTACAAGTGCAACCTGACCTAGAACAAAAGTTACACTAGGAGCCATGGTAGGACCTACACCACCTGAAGCCACACCAAGAGCCGAAACATGAGTCGCATGACGAGCCCTACCTCGAGGAACACCACAAGCCCCACCAAAAGCTACAGCATGAGCCCCACCATGAGCAACATGATGAACTATACAAAGAGCCAAAATAGGAACTACATCAAGCACTACAACAGGAACTGCATCAACTTATGTTTTAGTGGGAGCCACAATAGGAACTACATTAGGTGTCGCACCAAGAGTCGTAGCAAGCTGATCGTCTGAAGCCATATCTATAAAAATGTATCAAAAGAGCTAAACTATCTATTGTACACTATTTTTTTATTTTTTATTAAAAAATTTATATGTGTAATTGAAGATACATCACACATGTCTAGATAATCTATAACATGTACATATATGATCTGAAAAAATTTAAATATATATGATTGAATGAATATACATACATACATGAGAACTTTAGAGTTAGAGACATACATACGTGTGATAATTTAATTAAATTCATTTTGTTGAGACATCACGTGTGGTGTCACAAAGGTTGGTCACATGTGAATCCTTCTAAATTTAGTCTTTAAATGTGCAATTTTAATTATAAATTTGAACACATTGGTCCATAAACCATCAATTAAAAAATATATATATATATATATATATATCTAACATGATGTAAGGATAAATTATATCTTATCTTATCCCCTAGATTTGAAATATTTGGAGTAGTTAAATTCTAAAATATATATAATAGTTTTCTGATTAAATGTAACTTTTGATTACTAATTGTATAAGAAATATAAAGGGTTCATCTTATATTAGATAATTAAACTGTAATATATTTTTATAATTTTCTAAGAAGTACAATTCGAAACATTGAAAGTTATATGAGACCTTGATCAAGTTTTCTAGATTAAAATACATTAATATACTTTCCAGTCCATTGTCTTATTTCTATAAGGAATTAATCATATAGTTTATGAGTCAATCTCATTAACCCATGTTTCAAGAGTAGTGATTCACATGAACCCATTTCTCACAAGAATGTCTTCTAAGTTTATCAATATTATGACATGTTTTGAAAAGATTTTCTATATTTTATTTAATAATAATTTATTCAAAATAAACTTTCAAACATGAAAATGTGTTAAATTAACTATATATATTTACTTATTATTAATTAAAAATTAGCTAAGTCTACTGTACACTTAAAATACATCATTATATATTACGACATTGCACATTATTTCTATAAGGAAAATATAGAAAATCTAGCTAATTTAACATATTTTTAATTAATAATAAGTAAATAATATAAGTAAACCCAGATTTTCTATATTTCATTTAACAATAATTTATTCAAGATAAACTTTCAAACATGAAAATGTGTTGAATTAGCTATATATATTTACTTATTATTAATTAAAATTTAGCTAAGTCTACTAGTTACACTTAAAATACATTATTAAATATTATGACATTGCGCGTTATTTCTATAAGGAAAATATTGAAAATCTAGCTAATTTAACACATTTTTAATTAATAATAAGTAAATAATATAAGTAAACTTAGATTTTCTATATTTCATTTAACAATGATTTATTCAAAATAAAATTTCAATCATATAATAAGAAAGTTCAATAATATATTTACTTTTTATTAATTTAAAAAGTGTTAAATTAATTAGCTAGATTTTCTATATTTTCCTTAAATAGAAATTTAACACAATGTCATAATATATAATAATATATTTTAATGTGTGTTGTTTTCAAATAAGTGAAAATAGTATCATTTGATTAAAGATGTAAATTATAATTTAGATTTATGAAATAAAAAAAGCGTGTGCACTCAATTTTTTATCATACTAATTTTTAAACCATGTATCTCTAAATTTTCATATAGATGTTCAAGTTTAGGTTATCTCGAGGAAAAAAAAGTCAACTTTTGACACCTTTTTTAATCCCTTATTTTCAAGCTTTTATCCAAACTAGTTTTTAAATCATTTACAAGAATCTCAATTGATGTTTTATCACAAGATATGTTGTCCAAGGTCTAATATGATGGCTAAATAATTTTTTATTAATGTTTCTGCTAAGGTTGAAACAACCTCCGGGCTTTTATGATTTTGATCCTTATGATTCAAATTGAGCTTTTGTTAGGATTCAAATTAGGGTATGGTTATCATGAATGTTAGGGTTGGGTTAACTTAGGTTATGATTATAGTTTAGATTATATTATAGTTAGGGTTAAAATAGGGATATATTAGTTTAATTAATGTTATTATTTAAGGAAAATTACTTGGTTAGAGTCAAGGTTAGCAAGTAGGATAAGGTGCAAATTAGAGGGAAAGTCTTTCATTTATAGTTAGGGTTGAAGATAACTTTAAAGTTGAGAGTTTGGTTATGGTTAGAGTTAATTTATTGTTAGGATTTTATTATACTTTGGGGGGTTTTATTAGAGTTCAATTAGGGTAATGAACTATTTATATTACTCTTAAAGGATAATGTGGAGCAGGGATAACTTTAAGGAACCCACCTCACCCCCCCCCCCCCCCCCCCCAAAAAAAAATTTATAAAATTGTGGCGAATCACATGTCATTTGAGTGAAAAAAAAATTAATAGTGTTTGTGAATTATGCGTCAATGGATGGATATTTGGTGGCGATTTTTTTAATAGTTTAGAAAATTTTTATAAAATAATGGCAATTATAATTTTTGTTTTTAATAAAATTATTAATATTGATGGTGAATTATGTTTTGAAATATGGATATTGGTTGGTGAATATTTTAATAACCGATACCATTTTTATAAAAAGGTGGCAAAATTATTTTCCAAATAATTGAATTAATTTATTTGTTATGGAAAATGGTTTTCAGAAAGTTATAGTTAGTATGGCTATTTTCAAAAGATGGGAAATAAGTAGCCTAACCTAACATACCAACTTACATAAATTATTGGCCACTACCACTGTAATTATGTTAAATGTATTATTTGAGAACTCAAACTGTTTGATGATCCAAGATCAATGGCTGAGGTTTAATTTCGGCCAACATTTCTTGAAGGAAGAAGAATTGTCGAGGTAGTCACCGGAATGTTGACACGTATCAAGGTAAGTTTTATGCAGAGTATAGTGCACCCGAAAAGAATTAAATGACATGTCAGTGATAGCGACATTCTCTCACTAGTATGTGAAGCCTCGACCTTTTTCAAGTGTCTGGAATGGTGACACATTTTTGTCCAGCATGTCTCACTTAAGTTGTAGGAGATAGTATATTGATGTCTTGTCACTATTAATTACAATTTACAATTGGCCTTTTCCATTGATGAAGCAGCTTCACACACATTACAAGACATGCCATAGTCCACTAGCAGTAGTACTATTACTATTAGTCTTAATTACAATTGGCCTTTTCCATCGGTTAAGTGGCTTCACACGCATTACAGGACAATGGATGGTATTAGTGTTTAATTACAATTGGCCTTTTCGGCACGTACTTGCAATTCTGTTCAAGATTTGAGAATATTTGCTAATTTAATGTAATTGAATTGGCAGTCAGACGAAAACAAACAAATAATCCCTGGCACCCTACCTGCCAAGCTTATTTATAGGCATTTGAGCTAATTCTTTCATCATTGCTCATCTCATTTTTGGTAGTTGATAGGTCTAGTTTGTTAATTGTTTGTTAATTTTTCGGTGTTCGTTTGGGCTTTGTAGTAAAGATGGACAACCCTATTCACCTAAGATGCATTTTGGAAGAGGAGCAGAAGGCCTTTCTAGGTCACGTTCCTGAGGAAAACCTCTTGTCAATTTGCAATGAGGTTGTTCCATGCTTTGGTGTGAAGTTTGTTATTGTTGCTGTCAAAATGGTTCTAGGGTGTGATTTTTTGAAGAATGAGAATCAGTATCATGTCAACAGTGACATTACATCACAATTTCTAGCCTCCCTGCTTGACCTCAGAGAAGCAAGGGCCGAAATTCTGCTGCTCCTGAGGAAGATTTTTAAAGTAGTATATTTGGGTGATGATATTGAAATTGTCGCTCATGCAGTTTCAGGAGTGGGGATCCCTTGGGCGGGTGAATTCCACAAGCTTCTAGAACCTGGCCAGAATGTGGTCCTGCAACCATTTTTACTGGGCTTGACTGCTGGGCAGTTGCAGCACCATAGGAAATGCATAAGAATTGGGTTGAATTTTCTTCGAAAATGGTTTTTCCTGGATGAAGTGGAAGATGGCAACAACTGGCTACAAGAATTCACAACCATGGTCAATTCTGGTGGTTTCTACAATGAATAGTACAGTACTTCTAGAGTCTACAATTTTCCTCCAATTTTGTAAATTTGTAAATTTCAAAAAATATCAATGAAATTTCTCGAGTTTCAGTTCTATATAAAATTTTATTTCATTGTTTTAACTTCTTATGCTTACTTATGCAACATTGCAATATTTTGCATTTTTTAATTTTCTATTGAATTGTTTATAAAAGCCTATGTGAATATAAAATATTATTAGTAAACTAATGGAATCACCTAGTTCCATATTAGTTCTATAATCTAAAAATTTCATTGATATACCACTATTTGCAAAAGGCTTATTAATTTGCATATCAAATATTGGTTAAAATAAATACAAAAATTTACTAATTTTAACTTCAATTAAAATAAATTCTAATTAGGTACAAAATAATTTAAATATTTTATTAGAATATATATAATTATACAAATATACATTTAAAATAGTTTACTAAATTATTTAATTTTAATTTTTAATAACCAAGTTAGTGAAGAAGGTTCTAACCAATCCTTCTCTAGATTTAAAATTGTATAATTTATAGATTATTGCATATCAAAATGTTATCAGAGTCACCTAGCTTAGGATTAACCCAATAAACTCTTTTTTCTTGAATTATTAATTTTTTAATAATATAATTGTTTCTTATTCAATTTACAAATTGTGATATTGAAATCTATGTAAAAGAAAATTTATGTCAAAAAGTATGCGAGAATCTAGCCAAAAATAAATGAACATGGAGGTAGCCTCCGAGAAAAGAGGTCTTATAACACTAAATAAAAAGAACCAATTATCATTCAGATAAATAGTATAGATAATATATGAGAATAATAAATTTATATAAAAACTTTAGAAATATTTGATAAAAAGAAAAATAGTTCATTTTCATTGGTTGGTTGATTCTAAACTAATTCACTTATTGTGCAAACTGAATGCAATAGTACTAGCCTACCAGTAAGTACAATAATATACTAACTATACTCGTAATTTAATGGGAGTGGGACCCACGACCCACGGGGCCACCACACCATTCACCGGTGTCGTTGGATGTTTATAGATCAATGACCGAAGTTGAGTTTCAGGATGAAAGGAAAAAGAAACCTTGCCATTTCAAATGCGTCCTGGGAACATGACATGTGTCACTAAAATCCTCAGTCGACCAACAAATAACAATGTAGTTTCAATTTGGTGATGACATGACACTGACACGTCTGACTCGTGATGTGAGTCATCTTGATACTTGACTACCTTAGTTAATGAGAGTGGGACCCAATCACCCACAACCCACGGGGCCACCACCCAATTCACCGGTGTCGTTGGATGTTTATAGATCAACGATCAAAGTTGAGTTTTAGGATGAAAGAGAAAAGAAACCCTATCATTTCAAATGCATCCTAGAAACATGACACATGTCACTAAACTCCTCAGTCGACCAACAAATAACAATGTAGTTTCAATTTGGTGATGACGTGACACTAACATGTCTAACTCGTGATGTGAGTCATCCTGATACCTGACTACCATAGTTAATAGGAGTGGGACCCACGACCCACGAGGCAACCACACCATTCACCGGTGTCGTTGGATGTTAATAGATCAACGATCGAAGTTGAGTTTCGGGATGAAAAGGAAAAAGAAACCCTGTCATTTCAAACGCGTCCCAAAAACATGACACGTGTCACTACTCAAATAACACATTGACATAATCACATTCCACTTGTAGTTAACAGTGACATTATGAATGACATTAATACATTATGACGGGTTAGGTAACACTAGTGGTCCACGATTCCACTCACATTTATATTGAAAGTGTACTGTGTGACAAGTGTATCAACTATAGACTATAGAGTACAGATTGTACAATTTTGGTGCGTTAAGTTTCTTTAATTTTGCAGTTATACATTGTCTGCAGATTTAGAAATTAGAAAGGGGTTACAAATTATAATTTAAAAAGTTATAGTGCAACAAAGTTATAGATTCTTAATTTTTGGGTTGAGGATTGTGGTCCGAGGAAAGCAACAAACTACAGTCTCTAGACTCTCAGCTCTCTACAAAAATTGAAACTAAGGGCAACGTGAACGTGAATGGGTAAGTGTAACTACTAAAATCCTAAAAAAATTACGTCCCACATTTTAAATTTTAAAACTTTACTGTTTATATTATATAAAAAAATTTAGTTTGTAAGGTTTTAATTTTGAATCACCCCTGTAGGCTTGTAGCTATGTTTAAATATTTACCACGATGGGCAAAACAAATACCAAGAATAACATGGGCAAAATAACAGAATTCCACAATATGCTTAAAACACCAGGTTTTAGTGATTTATTCCATGATATACATGATCCTGTTATTCATGGAAATAAGGGTATAATGGAGATAAGATTTTCACTTGAAAACAAGTGAACCGATCCAAATAAGGCTTCAAAATTTTGTTCATTTAACCCTTGTGTAAATGCAACTGCAAATAAAATTGCACCGTGGCTAGCTGGGTCGGCACACATGGCATTACCTCAAGTATGCCCTTGCCCAAAAATTATTATGCTCTATGCCAAAAATTATGATAAAAATAGAAAAGCAATTATGAATAAAATTACTCAGGAGGAAATTTTTTCCATAACTGAGAATGAATTTGCTAGTCTGTTGAACCTAGGGTTTCAATAACAACATTCAAATGTACATATTGACTTGGGAAAGCTGGCAGATGATTATGAAAAAATAGATGTAGAACAGAGAGATTCTTATATCAGAGGAATAACAAGCGGTTGTAGGTTGAGTCCAAATCACATGCCTCCTTATGATTTTGAATTTTTTGTGCCATGGGCATAGGACAGTATTTCCTTGCTAGCATTTTGTTTTGGATTGGATAGTAACAAACAAGTGGATGCTAGCATTCTTGAAATGCTTTATCATATTCATTTTTAAAAAGAACCAGTAAGATATTGTTTTATTGAGCACATTGTTCGTTGCATGCAAGATCAATTACTAATAATTCAAAGAGGTTCAGAGAAGACATTTAGATTCACAACCTACTTGTGTTATCTTCTCCTAGCAAAGCATCATGCATTATTTGAGGCAAACAAGCTTTGCAATCAGACTGAAGGCCAAAATCCAATATATGAGTGGACACCTCATATAAGGATGATTGATAACAGAAGGAACTACAACAATTTTGTAGACTTCTTTTTGGCACCAATGTACCATAAAATTATAGACACTCTAATGCCTTGATTGCCTGTTACTTGTAGAAATTGCATTCAACTCGAAAGTGAACTACAATTGGCTGACTAGTACTTAATGGAAGAGTACACTATGTTAAGATTTTATGGTTCATGGGTAGAACCCTACAAACTTCCAATACATGTAATGGAGAGGGTATTTGCATTGGAATATGTACGAAAAATGGAGAGCACAGATGTACTCTTTCATGGTCAGCAAAAGAAAATGATATTTCCCTCCTTGCCATTCTCCTTTGGAGGGTTCGCATTTGAGAGAAGAGGATTCAAAGTGGCAGAAGCTTTTTTTCAATTTTTTGATTTGATGTTGATAGTCACTGGCAGTATGATCCACTGAACATAATTGGAGCAAGGCTTAAGGGCATTGGGACTTTTGCAAGCAAATATCAACATGAAAGTATGCCTTTGATTGAAAATATTAAAAACATGGACTCCTGGGAGGAGGTCAAAAAATAGATGGAGAAATATGTTGCTGAAAATAATATGTCAATACAGGAATTGTCATCACAAATAATGGCATTGCACAAATAGAAAGGAAAAGTGAAGGCATGACATCGTCCAATTTCTACAAGAAAGTTGATAAACCATCTACAAAACCTATTCCAAAAGAGCTAATGAATGACTGTATAGATGCTGGATGGAGTTGAAGTAAAACTTATCAATTTTGAGAAATGAGAAAGAATCTCGGTGAGCCAAAGACCTCTTTAGATCGTGATGAGGCTAAAGAGGATAGAATATTTGATGAATTGTGGAATAAGGAGCATCCAACTGAAGCACATCATAGTGATACTGATGATGATTATGATGACCAAGATTCTTTGAATCCCTCATCCAGTACACAAATTCAGAGAGGAGTTGATGCATCTACCAAACTTCTATATAGAAAAGGGGCAGAAATTATAGAAAAAATGGGCTACCAAGGTTTTGGTGGTCTAGGTCCTAGTGGAGAAGGGGTTTGGTTACCACCTCAACCACTAGCTGTAGCACCAAAGCATAGTCAGAAACCAGGCTTTGGGCATGGAGATCAATCATCAACTCAGTCAATTCCATCCACATTGGATTCATCTCAGTTAATTAAATTTGTTCTTGCTTCATTTACAGTTCCACTTCCAAGCACTCAGATTCAATCCAAATCAACTGTCACTCCCACAGCTATAGATATCATGGGTACAACTACAACTAGTGGTCCGAAAAGGACATTGTATATAGATGCAAAAAAAATTGGTCCCAGAGATCAAGAAAGTGTAAAGAAGCAGAAGGTTATGACAAGTATTAGTAGTACTACTAGTACAACAACACCAATGGTGACTGTGAGTCCAACAATTGCCCATCCTTCAAGACAAAACCCTCAAAACAGTCCACAAACCCCACTAATGGGTCTAGGTATTGGTTATCCTCATGGCATTGGTGGAAGCTCATACATCAGAGCAAGTGCTACTGCTATTTTTCCATTCAAACATTCAATTGTCTCACAAAATCCTAATTTTGGTTACAATGAATTTGTAACTAACTATGAAAAATCAAAAAACAAGAATAGACAAAATAGTAAGACAATGAAGATGGAAGCAATTGCTGCAGCTCGTGATGCAGAACCTACAACCAATAGGCTATTTCCCACATATGACCCAGATAGAGATATGATGGAATTCATGGTTGTTATGCCCCCATCTAGAGATAACAATCCACGAGAGAGTCAGTTAGATCCATCTGAATTTCAATTTAGCACCCTCCAAATGGATTTATCCAAAATTAAAAATGTGGACAAGATAAATGTGTCCAAAATGACCAACCAAGTGGTCTACAGTGATGAAGTTGGAGAGAGAGAAAGGAAAGCTTTAGGGCACAATAGATAAGTTAAAGGCAGACTTGGCAAATGTAAAGGCAAGTGAGAAAGCAGCAGTAAACAGATGCAAAGAATTAGAGAAAAGGATAAAAAATTCATCCTCTGGATCTAAAGAAGCAATTGAACAACAAGAACAAATCAACGCAGAACTGAAAACTCTGAGGGAAAATTTGGAAAGAATGGGAAAAAAACTCTAGGATGAAAAAGAATCTTCAACAAAGTTATACAGAAACTTGGAGAATGCTGCAAATGTAAACAATAAGTTAAATAAAGAATTGGAAAATGAGAGGGTAAAAACAAAAGAGTGGGAAGAGAAAGCAAAAGGGTGGGAAAATAAAGCAGAGCAAATACGAAAACATAGTGAACACCAGTACTCAGAAAAGAAAGAAGACCTAAAGAAGACAAATGATACTATTAAAAAATATGAAAGGCTTGAATGACCATGTAAATAATATAGTAAAGCAAATAAAAAATTACTTCTAGGGGCACATAAAGACTTCTGCTGATAGGTTGTGTGATTGGTTCGAACTCTACGAAGCTCTTATAGATGTTTTTGGGAAGCTGAAAGAGCAACTTGAGGAGAACAAAAGTTTTGGTCAGAGACAGAAAATTGCAAAGCGAATTATGGAAGAAATCAACAGTACTGCTGATAGGCATTTAGCAAGCAAGGGAATTCAGGACCGCATTGGTTCAATAATAAAGGCAACCTCTGTATTTCATAAGTGTCAAAAACTAACAGAAGCAGAAGAAATTCTTGCTTTATTTGGACCAAAGCTTTCCAAGATGAACAATAAAATAGCAAAATTGATATCTCTTGGTTTACCGAGTCCTAGATCTGATTTCTCAAAAACGGGTTTTGTTGGAAGAGAAGTTTACAAAAAAAAGTTGGAGGACCAAATAACCTCTGATTTAGGCAACCTTCCTTAGGACAGAACTCATGAACGCATTGCAAAGTGCATCAAAACATTCACAAATTTGCATGCACTAGTGGAACCAACATTGCTTGAAACTCACTCTTCCAAGTATGGAATGCTGACGAGAATGTAGGTCATTTACCATAACATCAAAAATTTTGCCCTTCCAACCGAAGAAGAATGGAGCATACTACAAAAAATTATAGTATGTATGTGAAAGTACTTTCAGTTTCAATCATCTCTATATCTTTACTATATATGAATATCTTTCATATTATCCTACATACTATAGTCTAGACTCTAGAATTGAGTTTAAAGTAACAAGTTTGAACTTTGTTTTTTGAACAGGATCAATGTTGTAGTCTTGCAGATGCTATTGCCTATGCTAAAATTGCTAATTTACTAAACCAGCCTGTCAAATGCAGAAATGTACAACTAAAGTTGTAGAGATGTTTTAGACTTGTAGATGTCTTAATGATTTAGATTTTGAGACTTCACATTAGGCATATCGACTTGAAGCTGTTGTTGCTCCCTTTTTTCTATAAAAGCGAATTCAGGGTCATTGGCTTACAATAATTGTACCATATTAGCTGAATATTGCAAATGAAAACCATTAATAATTATTAATTGTGGAATTGAATCTATGATTCTATCTAATTTTCATGTTTTCTAATTCAATGTATGTTGAATAAATGAATAAAATAGAAAACAAAATTTCATTCAAGAATTTCAAATTCAAATATGAATAATCATTGATGACATGATATAAACTACACTCTGTAGTAATAATACTCTTTGTTCTCAAATTTTAATGATGAAACATAATATATTCTAATTTCTTTCTTTTCTAAAATGAACATTGAATGATAGGATATCATATAGTAGTTAATAAGTTCAAAAAATACCTATTGGTTGCCACTGCTAATTTAGCAAAAAATTCCTAAATTTTCCAATTCATCTCTATGTCATCATCATCATCCAGTTCTGGTAGTCCAGTTGCTTCATTATTCTCTTCATTTTCATTTGTGTCTTCTTCAACTTCAAGTTCACTCTGACCTCCGCTTCTATGACTCGGACTCCCAATCCCATGGCTAGTGCCACTACCAACTGTACTTGTCCCACTTGGAGTCGCTGTAGGAGATTGGTTAATGGTGTTGCCCAATCCCACCCTTCTTATTTTGCATCTTTTCTTCCAGATTTCCATAGCTTTTTGAAAAGGAAAAGTATCGACATTATACCTAGATGTGTATACCCTCAAGCATGATTCCAAATTCTTGTCTAGTTTGTTTCTTAGCTTTGATTTTAGGAAGCCCAAAGCACTGAAAACTCTCTCATCCTCCACCAAACCCAATATCATAGTTTGACATAGATCAGCAAGCTTGAAGTACTCTGAAATTTCTTCATGCAACAATGTGCTCTGTTTTAGTTCTGTCGAAAGCTTTGTTGCCAAGCCCTCTTCATGTGGGTTACACATTAATTGATATTGATGCTTCATGGTCCTTGCAAAGGTGTCTAATTGTTGTCTAAGAAGACCCTCATCTAATATTTCGTTAATAGTCACTCCATTGAATTCTATAGATTTGCAAAATTCCTTTATCAAAATCAATAGCCTTCTACGATAATCTTTCTTATTGTTGAAGGACCAACATTGAGGAAACACAATTGCCATGGCCTCAAGTAGTTGATCATATGGGAATCGTGATATTATTTCAGAGGAAACTCTATAGGTTATGTCCCTTGCAGTAGATGCTATAGACTCGATGATCTTGGTAAACTCTTCCCTTGTAACTCTTGTAGCTCGCTTCTTTGGGGCACTGTAGTACATTGGTATCTGAAATCCCCTTACACAAACACATAAATCTCCATTTTCAATGATCTTTAAATAATTATCAAGATCATCCAAATCTATTAGTTTGTGCCAGTGATTAAATCTATCATCAGATAAATTTAGGTCAGTATGATAGAGACTATCGAGGGCTCGGCATGACATTTTACGCAACTGAGCATATTCTGCAATATACATGGCTCTTTGCTTGGCTTTTTTCATAATTAACCTCATTTCTTCTAGCATGGGAAGAAGAGATGCCAAAGTCAAAAGTGTCTCTATATTGCTTAACCTCTGAAGCAGGTCGCCACATCTCTGATTTTCTGCATTGTCCCGATTTTCGTACATTAGTCCAATCTAAGATTGATATTCGAAAAATACTCGATGCACTGGTCCATCCAAAGAGATCCATCTGGTATCAACATCTTTTAGAAGCTTGTTTCCATCGGTAATTCCATCAGCAAAGTGTTGAAATTCCCTAAAACGCTTGGGACTTCGACAAAAATATCCATACAACTCTCTTACTAAATCTTCAACCTTGTTTATTGAAGGAAACTTCTTCACAACTCTAAAAGCAAGATTCATCCTATGGGCCATACAGTGAATGGCAACAACATATGGTGAACAAGAAGCCTGCATCTTTGTGCAAAGACCATTCCTTTGACCTTGCATTACTGAAGCTCCATCCGCTCCAACACAGACCAACTTCTTTGCTATTGTCAATTCATCCATAGCTCCATATTCAATTAAATTGCTCTTTACTAACTGAAATAAAATTTATGATGCCGCATTGTCTCTCAATTTAGCAATAGATAGTAGATGTGGTTGGAAAACATTATTCTATACAGTATAAACATGCATGCATACCCATGACGTATTATCTATTACCGTAACTTCGTCTAAGGACAATGCAATAAAGCTTGACTCTTTTATTTTTCTTTGTACATCCTCTATTTCAACCTGTGCAATACTACTTGCCCATTCCCCTCCATTTTTTATCGACCAATGACTGATAGGATAGTTAGAAACTTTCAAAAAGTGTAAAAAACCACTCATTTCTGGATAGTCTGTCATTGGACGCCCTCTGCTCAAAATATAGAAAAAATTACTTAATTGAATAGCTTTTCCACGTTCTTCTACTTCACTTTCTTTTGCAAAAATAGCATTAATAGAACCTTGAACTTCACCAGGTTTTGACTGAAATTTCTGAAACATATAATATTCTTCAGCATTCCTTTTATGTTGAAATTGCTCCTTTGTTTTATATCTTACCACTTTTATTTCCTTACCATCTATAGTTGAGGTTTCGTAAATCTTACCAACATGTTTCTCTATGGTGTCTAGTTTAAGCTGCAACTGCTTTTCCCTTTTATACTTCCAACTACAAATTGCACATTTGCATTCTACTGGTGGCTCACCTACAATTGGATTGTCCATGGGCTCAATGAATGGATACTTTTCTGCCCAAACAAATTTAAATCTCTTGGCTATCTCCCACTAACTATCAATTTTTTCTTTCAATTTTCCTCTCCCTTTAGTGTCACTGTTACTGTTAATTGCACCATCATCATCACCGAAGTCGATTGATTCATCCTGGTACTGGTTATTTACTAGATATTCTTCTTCAAGGTCATCTTCATTAGAGATATCAGGTTCTGCAACTCTGTCTCTAGATTTATTAGGCTCCTCAATTTGTTGAATGGACTCCTATGTAGGTTGAGATTGTACAGGCTCCACTGATGATGTACC
Source organism: Cupressus sempervirens (assembly GCA_028749045.1). Classification (NCBI taxonomy): domain Eukaryota; kingdom Viridiplantae; phylum Streptophyta; class Pinopsida; order Cupressales; family Cupressaceae; genus Cupressus; species Cupressus sempervirens. Next base: position 207,897,869 of record CM053786.1, on the reverse strand, counting down.
TTCCTTACTTTGACCAACACTGTTGCATCTACCCCCGCCAAAGTATGAAGATATATTTTTGCATTTCATTGGCCTCTCTTGGACATCTCCACCTTCATTAGTCCTACTCCTCTTCCTATTTAAATTTGACTATGACATCTCCATCAAATTAAGGCTGCAATAAAATACTATGGACTCATAGTCGTAGTCCTTTCGGTTCTCTACTGATCACAATACTATGAAGAAGGCTCCTTTCGGCATGTTTCAATAATGAAACTCATGTCTTAAATAGACAACTACAAATAAATCATTTTCATTTTGGCGAATGGGCTGACCGTTACATATGATAAGAACTAATATTTGGTGAAGCCCACGTAATTTCAAGTAATCGAGTGGGCGAATATGGCAAGAATTTGGGACCCCATTATGTGTGATGCATGGTGAATTGGGTCCTAGGACAAATAAAAATTTTACATAGGAAAATGGGAATTTGGCGAATGATGATCGTCGAAAGAGACACTCAATTAATTTCGTGGCGAATAAGAGTAAACATTAAAGAGAAATATGGGCGAAGAACCCGACTACCAAACTAAAATTACATAATAATAGTGGCGAACGTTCCAACAACTATATGAGTATTTTATAAAATTTGGGCGAACCGGTCAACTAGTATATGGTGTTTTTTTTCGCCAATTTCTATAGCCCGATTGGGACATATTCGCCATTTGGCAACTAATCGCCACTAAAAACTCCCTAATGTGGAGGTTTAGGTTTCAAGTTGGGTTACATAGATCATTTTAAACAAGGGTCATACTTCATGTACATGTACATGTGTTTATGTATGCATGTATCTCTTGAATGTAATATTATAATTTAGGATTAGGGTCAACTTGTTTTAATTTTATGTAAGTTAGGCCTCAATTGGTTTTTAAAATAGGGTTTTAGTGTAAGGGTTGTATAATTAGGCTCAATTTTAGGGTAAGATTTAGGACAGGTTATGACATTGTCAGGGTTTATACAAGTATAATTTAGCATTATTTAAGGGTTAATATTAAGGTCCACATGTGGTTAAGAATTTAGGATAAGGGTTTAGCATATGAAGTTTATGATTTGGTTAAGATTATGATTTAGGGTAAATTATCATTTATAATATAAGGGTTTAGAAATTAAATTCTAAGATCATGGTTAGAATTAGGGTTTGGATAATGGTTAGGTTTAGGGTTTGGTTAGGTTAGGGTTTGGATAATTATTTTAGTTAAGGTTTAGGGTTAGAGTTAAGATTATGGTTAGGGCTATGATTTAAGATTGAGACCATAATTATGGTTAGGATCATGGTTGAAGGTTAGGAGTACAAATTATAGTCTATCAATTAGGGTTAGTATTAGGCTTTAGCATTTAGGATTTAGGGTTATAGTTATGATTAGTGTTAGGATATGGGTTTACATTTCTATTAGTATTATTTATAGGGTTAGGATATGGGTTGACATTGCTATTAGTATTATTTTTAGGGTTATGGTTTGTATTAGGGTTTAAATTTATGGATAGGATTATGATTAAGGCTTATAATTTAGGATAAGGGTTGGGACTTATCATCTAGTATAAGGGTTTACCATAATTTATGATTAGGGTTAGAATTATGTTTTATACTTACTTAAAATTAGTTAAATAGCTTTTAGAATTAGAGTTTAGCATTTAAATTTAACATTTTAGGATCTTAGTGTACAAATATTAGGGTTTAGTATTTAGGGTCATGGTTTAACATTTATGATTTATGATTATGATTAGGGTTCTAGGTTATGGGTTTACATCATTGTTAGAAGTATGGTTAGAGGGTTAGGGTATGGGTTTACATCATGTTAGAAGTATGGTTAGAGGGTTAGGATTTGTATTAGGGATAAGATTTTGGATTATGGTCTTAACACATAGTTTTAATATTTATAATTAAAGTTAGGATCAAGTATTATGATTTACTATTTAATGTTGAGGTTTATCATTTAGGTCTATGGTTCAAATTCAGATTTAGGAGTTATGGTTGAGCATCTAAGATTAGGGGTTATAATTTATGATTAGGGTTTTGCAGTTAGGATTATGACCAGGTTTAGTATTTAGGATTATTGTTTAGCATTAAGGTTTAAGAGTTAAAATTTAAGTTATATATAATATTTACATGTTAGATTATATGATGTACATTCTTTATGTTTGTATATAATCAAGTTATGTTCTTATAATTAACTTTTATTAATTAAATGTTGTAACATGTATTCTTTAAGTCATACACATTCTAAGTTATATGTTCTTATGTATGTATGTATGTTATATTCTTACCTATGCAAATTAATCTACATTCTTATATATGTATAATTTAGGATCTCCCCTTAAGACATGTCATTGAATTATGTAGTTAATTATATACTTAGATTAAGGCATTAAAAATAATAACATATACATAAACATGAATATTGAGAACATACATGTGTCTATATTTAACATGAACATATTTACACATACATTTATGAAATAAAATATGCATTAATCTACATTCTTATGTATAATTTAGGATCTCCCTTAAGACATGTCATTAAATATAGTTAATTACACTTAGTTATAAGACAAATTAAGATCAATAGTTAACATATGTACATATAAAAATGTAAATTTATTGAAAACATGAACATGGACCTACTTTTAACCATGAACAAATATACATACATCTATGTTCAAAATAAAAAATGCATTTTAATGTACATTCTTACATGTATAATTTAGGATCTGGACCCTTAAGGCATGTCATTTAATTATACTTCTAAGATTAAGACATTAAGATGAATTTGACATATACATAAACATAAATATTGAAAACATACATATCTACATTTAACATTCACATATATATATATATATATATATATATATATATATATATATATATATATATATATATATATATATATATATATATATATATATATATATATATATGAAATAAAATATGTATATTTTACTTTGCATTCTTATGTATAATTTAGGATCTCCCCTTAAGATGTATGCCATTAAATATAGTCAATTACATAGTTTAGATTAAGGTGCATAAAGATGAATAGCATACACATAAACATGAATAAGGCATGTTAAGATGAATAACATATACAGAAACATTAATAAAACATATACATAAACATAAAAGATTAAGATGCATTAAAAAATCAATAACATGTACATTAACATTAATAAATTAATATGAATTTGAAAATATTTTTCTAAATTTTATTTTATACATTATTCTTTTAAATATTTTTAAATATTTTTGTAATGTTTTCTAATTTTCAAGACTAATGTTTTATAAAATATTTTCTAATGTTTTTTCTAATATTTTTCTAATGTTTAAATCCTAATTTATTTTCTCATTACTTTCTAATATAAAATTCTAAATTATTATTTTTTAAATATATTTTCTAATATTTTTCTAATATTTAAATGTAATGTTTTTTCTAATATTTTTGTAATGTTTTTCTAAATTTATTTTCTAATACATTATATTATTATAAATTTTCTACTATTTTTAAAATGTTTTTCTAATATTTTTTCTAATGTTTTTGTTCTTCTTTTTCCTAAATTTTATATTGTTATAAATTTTCTAATGTTTTTCTTAAAAAATTTCTAAAATTTGTATTATTATAAATTTTCTAATGTTTTTCTTTTTTTTTCTAAATTTGTTTTCTAAATTTTATATTATTATAAATTTTCTAATTTTTTTCTAATGTTTTTCTAAATTTTTTTTCTAAAATTTATATTATTATAAATTTCTTAATATTTTTCTAAATTTTTTTCTAATGTTTTCTAATTTGTTTTAAATTAATGTTTCTAATAATGTTTTCTAAAAAAAATTCTAATATTTTTTTATAATATTTTGCCAACGTTTTCTAAATTAATATAATTAAGTTTAATATAAATAAATAATAAAAATATTAAATTAACATTAAAATATGCTTTGAAAACATTAAAAACGTAAAGAACATTAAAATATGCTTTGAAAACATTAAAAAATAGTTTGAAAACATTAAAAATGTTTAAAACATTAAAATAATAATATATAGACATACCTAAAGAGGAGAATCTAAAGGAAAATGATAGGATGACGCTGACAAAGAGCACATGTTCGCTCCAACACTTGAGTGAACAGTGAACGCCATAAAAATGACAAAATTGAGTTAAACTGGCATTTTTAAATGCCAAAAATTGACGTTTTGGATGTTCGCTGTGAACATATTAATTACAAATGTTCGCAATGAACATACGTAATTATATATTAATATTTTTGTTGCGAACATTGATTTAATATATGTTCGCAGTGAACATATGATAAACTTGAATTTGTTTTTGCAATTTTTTTTGCATTTCTCTTCTTCCCACTAAAGTGGAACCCATTATTGTGGGTTGACTATTGTTAATTTATTTTAACCCATTTAATAAAATGTTATCACTTATTGAAACAACTTACAATGGGCTACCTAGGCAACCTCTTTAGGGCTCTGCTCTCCATTGTAATCCACTTCCCAAAATACACATAAATAACCTACCCTAAGCTCATAAAAAGTGCAACTCATCAAATCGCAATATTCACCTCAGTCCTATACAAGCAACTGGAAAGCACCAAGAGATAATCAATCAAAGTTCAAAGGTTACACCAAGAAAATCACAATATTCACCTCAGACCTATACAAGCAACTAGAAAGTAAAAGAAAACCACTCATCGATAACTCAAAGATCAAAACATAAAACCATGGCATCTCATACAACATGATAAAATAGAAACTCCCAAGCCTTTGGTAAACTTCCAAAACTAGTAAATGTTCTAAGTCAAACCCAAATCCAACACAAAGTAATTCATCCATCACATTTAATTTAGCTTCATAAATCATTTGTTTGAAAATATAAAAGTTTTCATTTACAACCTTGTTTTCATTTTATTTTAAAGTGTCATATTGATAGAATTACAAAAGGAAAGATAAACTAATTGGGAGGGTGAATCAGTAGTTTAAACTTTGACCCATAAAAACATTCACGACACATCCATCTCATACATTCACTAAGTACATTGAAATACCATGTAAAGCATGTACATCTAAATCATGTAAACATATAAGTATTCACACATTTATGACACCAGAGATGATTACCTAGAAACCCTCCAATGAGAAGGTAAAATTGTGGTGGGGATGACACCACAAATCTTCACTACTATAGTAATAAAGTGTATCCAATGAAGGTTACAATATCTACCCTGTGAAAGGTCTGCCTTGTTAAAGGCTTACAAAGACTGTTAGGTCTCACCATGTTAAACGATTTCAATACCTGTTAGAAGTGTGCCTTGCTAAAGGACTTTAACTCACAATTTAGTAAGCACCTTGTTAGAGGATTTCAATATAGCCTATTAGGACCACTCTGTTAAGAGATTTAATGGATTCTAATGCAGGAGCATCTTGCATGGGAAATTTGGAAAAAAAAAGAATATATATATATATATATATATATATATATCTGGAGGAGAGAGAAAGTGACGAAAATTAAAGGAGAAATAATAAAAAAAGGAAAAAAGGAGAAAAGAAAGGAAAAGAGGATTTTTATTTTCGAGGTGCATAGGTGGCATAACAGAAAAAATAAAAAATAAATGGTTGTCATTCCATTTATCGAGGTGTGTGGGATGAATTCTAGAAAGTTATGAATATTGTAGAAACTTTTGAAAGTTGTAGAAGGTTGTGGAGGAATTCTAGAAGGTTGTGCATAAGTCATGCATGGGGTGGTAAGTGCCTATTTAAGCAAGGAATATGAGCATTTCTAATCAAGCTTGAGAAGTGGAAGCTCAAGGAGAAGCTTGAGAAGTGAAAGCTTGAGGAGTAGAAGCTTGAGAAGTGAAAGCTTAAGAAGGAGAAGCTCAGGAAGTAGAAGCTTTGGAAGGAAAGCTTGGAAAAGTGGAAGTTGTGGAAGGTGAAGCTTGGAAAGCTTGGAAGGCTTCAAGGTGTGAAAGAGAAGAGGAAAGTGAAGAGTGAGTTTTCTTGAGTCTGTGGATAGAGCGCCAAATGTGAGGCAGTTTACAGCAGGATTGTGGTGGACTTGTGAGTGTGTAGATAGAGTGTCGAATGTGAGGCAGTTTACACTTGGATCTTGAATAAAGTTGGAGAAGAGCTAGTGGTTGCGGTTTAGAAACAAGGAGATTGCTTGGTGGCTTGCAAGCACAAGTTGAGATCTCAGAAGTTTCTACCAGAGTGTGGATCTGGGCTAGCTTGAGTTTGGATTGGATCTTGAGAGATCTTGTAGAAATGTTATTGTAATTGCTATTGGATTTTAAATTATAATAAAATTGCTTGGGAAGCATTTTGTCATCTCTTGTCTCCATATTGTTGTATTTTTGGTTATGAGTTGGTAAGGGTGGTTTGGCCCTTTGTCAATGGTATCAGAGCGTACTTCATTAGTGGTATCAGTGCAGGAGTTCTTGAGTGTACAAGAAGATCGCCGAAGTGTCAGGCAGTTTGTACCAGGACCTTGGTTGGGTGAAGCTTATCAAAGTAGGAGTTCTTGAGTGTACAAGCAGATTGCCGAGGAGTGAGGCAGTTTGTACCAGGACCTTGGTTGGGCAAAGTTTATCAAATCTTGTTGATTGCAAATTCATTGTCCTAGACTTGTGATGTGGTTCCTGATTGTTCGTGCGAGGTGGTAGGTTGCGATCTAACTTGCAAACAATTCAAGGTTGTCACAAGGAGCGTGGGAAGGATTTGTTGCAGAGGGTTTACGAAGATCTTGGGAGATGGCTCCAAGAGGATTGGACCCTAAGATGATTGCAAAAATCCATGATATAGTGGAGAGGAATTTTTCTAAGATGTTTGCTCGGTTGGATGCTATATTGACTAATCAAGCTAAGAAGGTTAAGGTGGAAGAGGATGGTTTTGCTGATCAGTTTGTGGAGCTTGATGTAGAACCTGTAGAGAAAATAGAGGTTGTTGCTGAGGATATTCCTAACCTTGCTGATGTTGGGACAGAGGTTGGTTTTCATGATCAGTTGGTTGAGTCTGACATGGAGACTATAGAGCATTTGGTCATGGATGATCTAGTTGATGTTGGTGGTGACTTGTATGTTGCAGAGCACTTGGTCATGGATGATTCGGTTGTTGTTGGAGGTGAGTTATGTATTACAGAGCATCTTGTTGTGAGCAATGAGGTTGTTATTGTTGAGAGTTTGGCATGTGTTGATGGAGATCTACATGTGGCTGCTAATATGAAGTTTGTTGTTGCTGGTGTGGATTCACTAGTTGCTGATGAGAATAAAGTTTTGTTGATGAATAATTATGTTCAGTTTGTTCCTAGGAGTGAGCATGCTAATTAGATGGTTGAGATTCTGGTGTTTGATAGAGTAATGTAGATGTAGAAGATTTGCATGGTGGTTTTCTTGTCCCCGTTGAGGTCGAAACCTTTGGTGAAGATGAAGATGGTTGTAGGCCTTTCTTTTTGGTGTCAAAGTTTGGGACACACTTTTCTATCTACTGGAGGAGTTTGATGTAGGAGCATCTTGCATGGGAAATTTGGAAAAAAAGAAAAAATATATATATCTAGAGGAGAGAGAAAGTGACGAAAATTAAAGGAGGAATAATAAAAAAAAAGGGAAAAAGGAGAAAAGAAAGAAAAAGAGGATTTTTATTTTCGAGGTGCATAGGTGGAATAATAGAAAAAATAAAAAATAAATGGTTGTCATTCCATTTATCGAGGTGTGTGGGACGAATTCTAGAAAGTTATGAATATTGTAGAAATTTTTGGAAGTTGTAGAAGGTTGTGGAGGAATTCTAGAAGGTTGTGGATAAGTCATGCATGGGGTGGTAAGTGCCTATTTAAGCAAGGCATATGAGAATTTCTAATCAAGCTTGAGAAGTGGAAGCTCAAGGAGAAGCTTGAGAAGTGAAAGCTTGAGGAGTAGAAGCTTGAGAAGTGAAAGCTTGAGAAGGAGAAGCTCGGGAAGTAGAAGCTTTGGAAGGAAAGCTTGGAAAGGTGAAAGTTGTGGAAGGTGAAGCTTGGAAAACTTGGAAGGCTTCAAGGTGTGAAAGAGAAGAGGAAAGTGAAGAGTGAGTTTTCCTGAGTTTGTGGACAAAGTGCTGAATGTGAGGCAGTTTATAGTAGGATTGTGGTAGACTTGTGAGTGTGTAGATAGAGCACCGAATGTGAGGCAGTTTACACTTGGATCTTGAATAAAGTTGGAGAAGAGCTAGTGGTTGCGGTTTAGAAACAAGGAGATTGCTTGGTGGCTTGTGAGCACAAGTTGAGATCTCAAAAGTTTCTACCAGAGTGTGGATCTGGGCTAGCTTGGGTTTGGATTGGATCTTGAGAGATCTTGTAGAAATGTTATTGTAATTGCTATTGGATTTTAAATTATAATAAAATTGCTTGGGAAGCATTTTGTCATCTCTTGTCTCCATATTTTTGTATTTTTGGTTATGAGTTGGTAAGGGTGGTTTGGCCCTTTGTCAGTGGTATCAGAGCGTACTTCATTAGATTCACCTGCTAGAATGACTCAGTAATGGTAATGTAGTTAGCACTTCCTTTCCTGATGACAGATCACCTCTAAACTGATGTATTCACAATCCTTCTTAATCGGATGTCTCTTTTATGTATACTATCTCCTTTGGCTAATTTTGTAATGTAATCTCATATCATAACTCTTTAGCCACCATGAATGCTCTGTTTGCACATGCAAAATTCTCTCTTTTCTCCTTCATACACCTTAGAAAGTTTAGGGTTTGTCCTCCTCAAGAAGACTTAGGTGACTTAGGGTTAGGTATGGATCAACGACTGTGATTGATCCATTTTTTTCCTTAAACCTTCCCTTTTCTTGATTGGTTGCATGCAATTCATAGGGATTCAAACTCAAGATTTGTCCTTATCTCCAAAATATTGTAATTCAATCCTCAAGTCAGCTCAAAAATGGTTTACATAGTTGTTTGTGCCATTACAAAAAATTATGACAACACTGTCTTACTCAGCATCTAAAGTCTCTGATGCTCAGCATATACTAATTTCTATTATGTGAGTTGACATCTATATCACTCAATATGTACTACTTACTTAACTCCCTAATCACCCATCACTTGTTGTCTGCTCAACACTTGAGTGACTCGGCACATGAGTGGCTTGGCACTCACTGTGGACTCAACATGCTCTATCATATACATGTCATGCTTGGCATATATTACTTGTTTGACATGAACTAAGTAAATGACATAAGTGTGTAGAAACTCATTAGTCAAAACCAATCTGAGATCAACAATATATGACAAAGTTTTCTCAAGTTCTCAAGTATACCAAAAATTTCCTTAGTGTAGAATCAATTCCATATAAAATAGACCCATTTCTTTTGATGCATAGACCTTTCCATTAATTTATAATATTAAGATATAGATTCACAAAAAAAGGGAGTTGGGGATGCAAGATCACCCTGTGAGTTAAAATGGCACAAGGTTGGATTAATAATAATTTATCAAAAAAAATTGTTTAAAGAAAAGCATAAAGCCTCAAGCGGCGAGAGCAATGCCAGCCAAAGGAGGGTCTTTATCATCAAAACCCCATAAGTCCCTAGGGTTAGTGGTTGGCTCAAGGGGAGCCCAATCATCAGCAATAATAGCATCAACATCATCATATTATCTCCCTTAGGCTTGAACAGTGAGATGGCTAAGTCTAACCGAGGGAAAGTCCACTTAGGATCATGTTGTATAGAGGACCAACCCACAACAAGGGCACCAAAGGGAGCCACCAAGGACCAGCTTGAGCTCAAGCTCCACGGAGGTGAGGTCAAGCATAAACAACCACCAAAACCACCACTAGAAGAGTGGCAGTGTGGTTGTGACCAAGGAAGATGCGTGTAGAATGTAGATTTTTTTTGACCTCACCAATGACGATGACGAGGAGTGTGTCACCAAAAATTGCATTTGGAGGCACATAGGCAACCATACATGGCACATTTCCCCAATGAGAAAGTAGCTCCTACAAGTGACCACCTCCAATGTGACTTTGTTAGTCTGTACTTAAATCTACATCATGACATTATTGCAAATATGTGTTTTAGACTACATAGCAAAATGGGTATCAAGAAAGTTGTGAGAGAATAATACTACATTTATGTCCTTCCAAATAGTTTTAAAAAAATTCATTTTGAAAGCATGCCAAATCTAGGCATATCTAAAAGGAAGTCTAGGAAAATCTCCCAACATCACCATATGCCAAGTGAACTCCTTGAGGTGGAAAGGCTTGAAAATGTCATGAATCCAAAGCCAATATCTCTGGGATCACCTGTAGAACCAAAAAAATGTGCAAGAAGCTTTTGGGTTGGCCACAAAAGGGGCATCTAGGATTCAAAACTCCCAAATGCCAGAGCCGAGGGCCCAAAGGCAAGCCCTAGAAAAGGAGACACTAGGTAAAGTGAGAAATCTTTGGCTCCGTAATGACATTCCAAATAGTAGTAAATTTAAGACTCCAAATCTTATGAGAAGACTAGAAATATAAATGTTTATTAAAGGTAGATCAACCATTGGAAGATGCGGCATCAACCACCAATACTCTAGCTCTGGCTTGTAGTTAGCCATAGGAGTGGTAGGATACCACTTCCAATCCTTCCCACCAAAGGAAAGATGAGTAAATACCAAGCTTGTGTAATAGATTGGGAGGTACCATAGAAACTAGAAGATCAGTTGTATGTCGATCTGCACAGATGAGCTTAAACTAGACATACAGATCTTCCCAAGAGTGAAGGCTCATAGTAACTCTAGAAAATAAGTCCTTGGGAGTTTTAATACCCCTACAGAATAAACATAGAGCACTGGCTCCCTGAATTTTAGCTAAAGGAACACCTTGAGTGGAAAACAAAGGAGACCACCAAAGGTTTTGCACATTCATTGAGAGCCCACCTCTGCACCAACCCAGTGAAGCCATGGTTTGAGAGCTTCCCAAGATTTTGAAATACTCTTAACAACTAAAGTACCCTGAATCTGAATAGGTTCAGCAGCCACAAGAAGGATCTACAAACCAATCCCATTTTAGGTAGGCTGGTTAACCGAGAAGCTTGAAGAAATGTAGTGCCTTAAAAGAATTTTCCATGCCTCATTTATAGTGAGAGCCCAAATGACCCACTTCGCATAAAGGGAAATCCCCTATTTTTTAGTGGAAATAAACCCAAGCCCCATAAGGCTTTGGGTAAGTAGCAATAATCCTAGGCAACTCCATGAAAGCCATGATGCATAGAATTGACAACCAAAAGGAAGTCCCAGAGGAGATGCTCTACCTTGAGATAAGAAGATTTGGAAGGATCCTAGTAGGAAGAATAGTACCCATGGGTGGTAGCAAGCACTTTAGAGTAAATTTGAAACTTTCCTTCAAGGGAAAGAGGTTTAGTGATCCAATATTGCATCTTCTTTTCAATCCTAGCAAGTACAACATTCCACAACTCCATAGGGGAGGCTTGAAAAGTGAAGGGAATGCCCAAGAACTTAAAGAGTTCCCCACACTAGACCCATTTCCACTCATATTGTTGAAGCCATTATGGGCCTGGAAAGAAGGACTATGGGTAACAAAGGGTTTTGTGTCATTGAATGGAAGACCCCTAAGCAAGGCAGAAATTATCTAGGCATTGTAGGGCATTGGCAACATTGTCTTCCTCCTCAAGCAAAGTAAGGAAGGAATCAGCAGCAAAATGGCCATTCACAAGATGTGTAGAAGATTCTGGAAGGAAAATACCACAGACCATACCCCAATAAATGGAATTGCCAAGAAGATAGCAAAAGCCCTTAGCTACTAGCACATAGAACAAAGCCACAAGAGGCCAACCTTGACAGATGAATCTGCAAAGCCCAAAAGCTTCAAATTGCCTCCCATTAATGGTGATGCAAGTAGAGGCATCCCCAAAAATCATCTACACATACTATAAAAAGGTTGGCCCAAACCCTAGTGCTCTCAACATAGCTAGAATAAAGGGCCAATCAATCCGGTCATAGGCTTTAGCAAAGTCAATTTTGAGAAATAAGGCCTATTGCTTAGATTGCCTAGCCCATTCCATGCCTTCCCAAACAACAATGATGTTATCCAAAATATAGAGGGATTTTATGAAACCATTTTGTTTAGGTCGAACAATCTGAGGAAGCAAATGCCAAATTTTGAGAGAGAGGGTTTTGGCAATGATCTTATAGGAGACATTCAACAAGGTGATGGGTCTCCAATTGCAAATTTCCTCAGGATCACCAACTTTAGGGATGAATTTAATATTGCCCTTATTGATAATGTTTCCTAGGGAATTAGAATTGAAAGCTTCATGGTAAACTTGAAGAAAATTAGGACCAATAACATCCCACAAGATTTTGTAAAATTCACAAAGAAAGCCATCATAGCCATGGGCCTTATCAGTAGCCATGGAAATGACAGCTTCCTTCAAGTCTTCAAGCGTTAATTTTTTCTCACAAAAGGCATATTGCTTAGGAGCAAGCCGATTGGGAGTAACTGCAAGGCATTGTTGAAGACCTTGGTGATGCACAGTAGAAGGCCCTTGAGCCATAAAAACCTGGTTGTAATGGTGCATAAAAGCCCAAAGAATATTTGGCAAATCAGTAAAGACTTGATAGGATTCATGGATATGCTTGATGCCCATCATAAAATGGCGAGCCCACACAACATCAAAAAATTCCTTGGAAGCCTGATTGCCAACCTTGAACCAATGGAGATAGACCTTGATTTGAGCTCCTCTGGTAGAATATAGATATGTGCAACTTGCTTCTAGTGTTGAAGATTGGCAAGCCTAATCTAGAGATCCATATCAAACAGATTCATGGTAAGACCTTTGAAAGTTGTACGTAGATCTTTGGTAGTGGCTGCATAAGATCTTTTGTGGTACTTGGCCAATTGTCTACCAAAAATGTAAAGAAACCTTATAGGATGGAGAATGGAATCATTCCACCACTAAATCCACCCAACATGGGTGTGAGGTCAAGGCTTAAGATTCCACACTCAAAGAATGTGGGAAACAGTGGCTAGATGGGACAGCAATGAGGTGTTGAGGTAAAATAATGTTTTACAAGGATGGGCCTGAGCCATTTTTAAAGTGATAGAAAAAATAATGGGGGAGCAATTAGAAAGTGTCACATCTAGAAAATGAGTGATAGGTAGGGCACACTTGTAGGAAAAAGAGAAAAAGGACTATGCAGAAATCATAGCCCTGTCAAGTCTCTTTAAAATTTTGTTGGACCTAGCTTGAAAATTGGACCATGTGTGCCAAACCCCATCTGGGCAATGGTGGCTAGCATTGAGATCAAAAATACCTAGCTTGTTCTAGATATAAACCCAAGCTTCATGTTTTCTAATTGCCCATCTAAAAGGAAGAAGTCCCTCCTTGTCGATGACCAGCTCTACCATGTTGAAGTCCCCATAAAAGACCCAAGTCGTAGGTGGAAAATTATCTGCCAACCAACAACATTGGTGTGATCACTCCATAGCATCATTAGGAGCATAAACATTAACAATACCAAAAAAATGATTTTGAAAAGACAGCAAAATATAAACCATCATGTGTAGTGGGTTAGAACCGTGTGAAATAATAAAAGAAAGTAAATGAGGAGAGAGAATAGTAACAATTTCACCTCGACTAGCCTCATGTTGGGAAGCAAATATTACACTATCTGGCCATATAACAGTACAAGCTGAGGTGAGTAAAAACCCAGTAACTTTAACTTCTTGAAGACAAAGAACATCAATATTACCAAGCATGTGCTTGGTCTCATGAATATAATATTTTCCAAGGAGGTCTATTAGTCCCCACACATTCCATGAGAGACAATTCATTGTAAACTAGCTTGCATGTCATCCTCATCTCCAAGAGAGGAAAAGTTGTCATGAAAATATGTTGAAGCATCGAACGAAGAGTCATCAATAGAAATGACTCTTCAAATCTTCTCCCCATTATCAAAATACTCATCATAGCCATCTAGGCTATGAGACCTACAAAGATTTTGTTGTGAGATTATCAATATCGCTTACGATGCTCAAATCCATTCGGGTTAAGGGTTAGGAGTGTGACCTCCTGCTATCCCATGCATAGCAGGGTTTGAAACAAGAGGCGGAGGAAGTAGAGGAACTGAGACTCTAGTTGAACCAGGCTTGAGTTAGGTCAACTCATATATAGTTAAAGGGCTCACTTTAGCTACAGTCAAGCCCTTACCTTTTTTCACTATTGTTGTCCATTCATTTTTTTGGCATTCGCAACTTTCTTGGCTTTGAAGACGAGTGGATAGTTGTGGTCCAACAAAGGGAAATTCCTAATCTTATGCTCAATAGACTGGCACCAATAAAAAATTATTAAAAACACAACAAAGGCCTTGTATACAAGTGTTTTCTTGTAGTTCATTTTTTTATTATCATTATTTTAAAATAAGAATGGTTTTCACAATTCAATTTCCAATTTCAATACAGATTTGAATTTTCCAATAATAACAAACCCTATCTAAGTTGATTAACCAAACATAATTTCTCAACATGAGGGTTTCAAATTTGATTTTTTATTATAGACATTTCCATATGAAAAAACATTAAATTTAACAAGGGTTTCAACTTAAATTAATTCTAAAATAGATCCATAACAAACATGGAGAAGAAAGAGGAATTTCATAAGGAAATTACTGTGAAATCTGAACAAGATCCTACCTCAATCTTATGCTAACCAAACAAAAGCTCAGAACTCGGAAGAATTCTTGTCTCCTCAAAAACCCTCTTTCTCGATTTTTTTTCCTCCAAACCTGTATGGAGAAATGAGCTCAAATTTCTTAATAAAGAGCTTTCTCCCTTTAGGGTTTTGGTTTTACAATCATGCAAACCCCTTTCTTTATTAATTTATTTTATTTTAATTTCATGTGTAAACTTTTTGCATTTTTATTAAAATAAACTTTATTACATTTATTTTCTCTCTTTTATTAAATCACAAGATGTCATTAATAGCATATTTATTAATTTAAATAATAATATTTAGAGTTTATTATTAAAATGATACTCCTAAATAAATTATTATTAAATTCAACAAATATATTTACACCAAATTTGGAACCTTTAATTAAATCTTTTAAATTTGATTCTTCTATTTAATTAATTTCTCAATTAGTTAAATATAATTAAATTTTGATTTTTCTTTATAAAAATTTATTTAAAATAAATCATTTAATATTCTCTTAATTTGATTTAATTATAACTGAAAATTATAACAGACACAAATCTAAATAAGAAAAGTCATTTTAAAGACAGAGTACTAAATCAAACTCAAGGGTTGAAATCTTGATTTCGTGTCACTTGATGAATTCATAAGAAAGGATAACTCAGATACTTATCCTATTTTTAGGAAAATTGGCTTAGGGCTAGGATTTGGACTCACGTATTATCTCCCCTCTTTACCATTGAGATATTGTGATAGGGCATTCTCATCCTAGCAATTCAGAAAAGTTGATGTTTGGTACCTGCAATCTGCATAAAAGATGAGCTTGTACATATACATATAAATCTTAACTAAACAGGCAATGGTGGGGAGTTGTGCATCATGTAGATCCCATCTAACAAGTGACTATGAGTCCCTCCCTCAACTATATCAGAAACGTCAAACATAAAGTAAAACATACAAGTACACCATACAAATGCAAGTACGCAATACCCATAGAAAACTGCATATAGATCATTCATCTAACTATTATCATAAAGTAACTGAAATCACTATATGAACATAAATGCATCATCATCGAAGGAATAAATATAAACACCTAAAATAACCGAGTATCAAGTAGCTCATCAAATATATAAACTAAGTATGAAATAGCATCCAATCAAAATAGGTAATTAAGTACCACTAATTCTAAAACATAACCATAAAGCTAGCCTAAAAGAATTTGGCAAAATAACATGAAAAGTAAACTTGGGGTAGGCACTACAATACACCTAGCATTTAGAAATTTACATTATTTGTTCAACTAGTTCAATTTTGCATACACATTATCGCAAACGAACTAAAGAGTGTATTTCCTTATATTGCATTCTTTTTCATAATTGAAATTCATTACTGGCGTCTGTTTCCTTTTGGGCCTTTACTAATCTAATTTGAGTTTCTTAGAAATTATCCCTTTCCTTATACACAAATCTTTAAATGACTTAGTGCCCAAAAAGTGGAGGCCTACATCCTATTAAAGTGTTTTCATTTTTCCTCTAAACATATAGATATCATTTTCCATTTTATTATCTAATTTTCCTTTGATCAAAAGATGTCATGTGTAACAATAAATGTGGGAAGGCAGCATGTCAAATGGATTTAGATTGCAATTTATATGATGAAGTAAGAAACAATCCAAAACAATATAAACAGTGAGAGATGAACCAAAGCAGCGACAAAATTTGAAGTCTAAAATTTATTTAATCTTCTTGCATGACTAGTCCAAAGGTTGTGAACCATCAATATGAAAAGCTAAACATAAATCACCTTCCATTATAGGACGTGGCTAGATATCAAGAACTTCAACCAAAAACAACAAAAATAATTTCATAATGCCAATTATCACCAAATTACCCAACCCCTGCCCCCGTTCCCCTTTAAATAAGATTATTGTCCAACTTCGAAGCAATGATAATCTACTTTCCACTCTGGAACGAAAGGACTCGGTGCAACACACAACAAATACGAGCCTGACAAAGCGTGGAAGAAAGGTCCTCAGCATCGTGTCTTTGAAGTTGATTGTACGAATAAATCCTTGTTAGAATCTACCTACAATACAAATCCACAGAGGATGTGCTCATTTGAAAAGCTATGCAATTTCGACATCGTCTTTATATTGTGGAATGCAGTTGTACCAGTATACGATTGAATTTTCCGTCTGCTTTCATTAGAGACTTCATAGAAACAGCTTCAACACTTCGTGACACGTCTATTAAGCTCTATAAAAGAGAGCTACGTCTAATAAATCAGGAAAGAAGAGAAATTTTGTAAGCTGAAGAGACATAAGAATAAGCAATATCAAGTTCAAATTTCCAAAGAGTTCAAAACATGGCCGTTATCAACAGTTTTGAATTGGTAGACGATTCTGCATATGGTGTTTCTGGAAAATCTCAGTTTTATGTGGGACTGGACAAATGGTTTGTAGATTTGAGGGGACTCTTGTTCCAGAACCATGTCTCAACTATTGGGTTGGGATCCATGGGAGGCGGAGGAAAAACTACTTTGGCTGTGGCTCTCTTGAATGATCCTCAAATCAAAGGTAAATTTATGTAATAGTGTTCTCGTTCTAGATTTTGTCGCATCTCATTTTGCATGGTAAGGTCCTTCATTTAAATAAAATATGTTATTTTTCATGCATACCAGGATACTTCCCGGATAACGTTCTTTTCGTTACCGTATCACAATCCCCAAACCTGATGGGGATTTTAGAGACTATGTGGGAGAAGATTGCTGGAAAGAAAAGCCGAAGATTTCAGAGCATCAAAGATGCACAGATGAAGCTGCAACAATTCATTTTCAGTCAATCCAAACCATCTCTGGTGATTTTGGATGATGTCTGGTCCAGAGCAAATTTGGAAAATCTACTGTTTGAAGGACCCGGGTACAAAACTGTCGTAACAACCAGAGATAATTCCACTATTCCCATAAGTCCAAATACCCGACTTTATCAATTGCCATTATTGTGCCGAGAGGATGCGCTGTCACTATTCTGTTTCTGGGCTTTTGGACAGCCGTCAATCCCACTCACAGCAAAAGTAAAAGCAAATATAGTGGAGGAGGTATAATATTTTCTTTCCATTAATTATTGTATCGTATTTTGAACAATTCTCCTAGCTTTTTATTCTCCACTACTGCAACCTTTATCTTTATTCTCCAATTTTATGATTATCTTTGTGGAATATATGGTAACCGCAAAATAATTCCGAATATTTTGTCAATACAATTTCAATACAATTTCAATCAAGTTTATTGCTAGAGGCATTTATTGAACCTGCTTGGTACCGATAAAATAAGAAATTGAGAATTCTTGTTTGGTTGAGATGGCTTAAACATCACACATTAAGCTTCATTCCAACGCAAGTGTTAAATAATTAAAGTTGACTTATTTTTTTCAAGCTTAATTTTCTTCCTAATATATGATATTTAAGAGTGACTTAGAAATGAGATTTTAATAACATATAGCAAATACTTAAGATTGAAAGAGTTATCATGCACAATTAATTATCTTTGTAAAATATGTATCTTCCACTAAATATATCAATGTTATAAGGAAATAATTCTAAAATTCTAGAAATTTTTCGCTTATAACTATTGCTTATACGAAATGTACATATATTTCTTTTTCCTTCAATCGGTCATTTTGTAAGTTTTATGTATCTTTCTTTGATGACAGATACAAGAACAGTGTGGCGGACTTCCACTTGCTCTAAAGGTGGTTGGAAGCAATTTACATGGGGAACCAAACGAGGTTTGGGAGAGGGCAAAGGAAAAGATTTCTAATGGAGAATCCATTTCAGATTATCATAAAGATGGGCTTATTCGATTGTTAGAGATCAGTGTCAATTCTTTAGATGAAGAAGCCAAGGAATGCTTCCTAGACTTAGGCTTATTTCCAGCTGACAGGAAAAATTGTGCTAATGCATTGCTGGATATATGGGTTTATGTGAGGAAGTTACAGTGGCATGACGCCTTATCTATCTTGTCAGATCTTGGTAGCAGAAACCTTTTGGATTTGACGACCACTCCAAGATATTTCTCTTTCCCATATAGAGTTCTTTGGTTATCCTGTTTAAAATTTAAATTGACGACGTAGTACTTATCAGGAAAAGAGTAGCAATCTCACATGCAAATGCATCAGAGCTGTACTTTTCTCAGCATAGTGCAATTAGAAAATTGGCCCTCTATTTGGGATGTCGGGCTGGTGTGGTCCCCAGAAAGAGGTTTCTCGTGGATAGGAAGGATCATGGTTTCCCAGAAAAGTGGGAGTTGCTTAATCATATTGCATCTGATGTCCAGCTACTCTCCATTCATACAGGTGTGTCAATTCAAGCGATCTCTCAATGTTTCAGTTAAAAACCTTTTCTCCTCATAGTCATAACTCTAAATAGCTACATTCTTGCTCTCAGCAACTTATTTCCCATATTTATCGCACTGTTTCTCTTTTACATGAAAATCCAGTAGTATCATTTAACAGTCATAACCCACAAGATTAATGATGTAATTTGAACTCCTTTCTAATCTATCATGCAGGCCCTATGGAGGCAAACGATTGGTATGAGATGACTTTGCCTGAAACAGAGGCTCTGCTGCTACTATTTTCTTCAACTGATCAATACTTTCTTCCCTCATTTCTGAAGTCCATGAAAAATCTAAAATTTCTTATGGTATTGAATTATGGAACAAAGAAGGCAACTGTGAGAGGTCTAGATGTTTTATCTTCACTAAGTCAGCTCAAGAGTGTCCGCTTGGAGAGGCTGATTGCACTCACTGTTCAAAACCAAAGGAAAGATACATCAAACTTAGAGAAGCTATCTTTAAGCTTGTGCGAAGGATTTGATTATGCAACCACATTCAAAAACCCCAAGCTTCAAGATTTTACCATTGATCACTCCAGTAACTTGGAGGAGGCGCCTCTTAGTTTCTTCAATATGCCTTCTGTTCAGATGTGGTGTATCAGCAACTGCCATCGGATTCAGAAGATACCTCATGAGCTTGGGAATATGAGCTCTATAAGAATGCTGAGGTTATCAGCGTTGCCCGGCCTAAAAGAACTTCCACCATCGATTGGAAAGCTTCGGCTGTTGGAGTGTCTAGACATTTCTTTCTGCGAGGGCCTCAGAGAACTTCCAGAGGAGATAGGGCAACTGAAGAAGTTGAGTGAGTTTGATATGAGGGAATGTTCCTGTTTGAAGAGGTTACCGAGAGCTCTTTCTGAACTAAGTTCTCTCAAGCTCGTTATCTGTGACGAGACAATTGGGAAGCAGTGGTTACGAGCCAAGAGCATTTCTATTCCGGAGCTTACAGTTGAAATTATGGAAACACAGTTTAGTCTCGATTGGCTTGATGAATGACTTGTTTTCTTACCTCCATTCAACTGGCCAAGCACCATCCAGTAAAGACATTCTATAGTTTATGGGTGACTAAGGCAGCTATCTCCTTTGTTTTCTACAAAGCCATGAATAAGGTTTCATTAAAATTTGTAGCTGGTATCTGCTGCGCCTCAATTACATTGATGAAGTCCCTAGTTTGTTAATCTAAATTAACATTTCTAGTCTACGATATTGAGACAAGCTTGGTATATGTTACAATTTTTATGAATGAAAGAAGAAAAGTAATGAATCTGAAACGTTAGCCGCGTTGTTAAATAAAAGTAGAGAGAATAACTTTGCCAACCTTATAAAAAAATCGAATAGCTCTCCGAATGAATGTACGCCGAAGAATTCTATCCACAGTATTAGAGGTAAAGTTTTCCTCGCACGAATGTTGAACATAGCCACTCATTGCATGGGTTAAGAAAAATATCTCATATAAAAATCCAAATATTCAAAGCTAGCTGGGAGAGAGTCGCAAGTAAATAAAATATTGTATTTTTATCAATTGGCGTACCATCTATATGGTTTTGTAATGTACATTTCTTATTGTAGTATCTATATATTGTTGACTGATTCAAAATGTACAAGTAAATCATCAATAAGAATATTTAGCAAACTTTAATTTCGCAAGCATTAATCATAAATAGAGTTTGCATATATTATTATTTGTGTATCACCTTTCTAAATAATAATCTATTGATTATGTTTTTGGCAATTATATTAGACTTTTCGTTAAATCTAAAGACTCAGTGCATCTCTGAAATTGAATCAACCTAGTGAAAAAATTTTAAAACATAGATAAATTGAACTCATATTGATAAAATCCTTGTTAATGTAATCACCTTTATAGAAGGGAAATGTAATGTTTGTTTAGGAGCCACCGAGTATAGAGGTAGTAGAGCAAGCCATGTACAAAATAGTGTGTAGTTATCCTAGAGAAGGAAGCATCTAGAATAACATCTAGAGTACTAATAAAACTTTTTTGTAATTATTTACATACATTACTAGATAAAAAAAGTAGGTGCCTATTCGAAAATAGTATTATCTTAAATAGAAGATTACTATTATGTATTTCATACAATGGTATAAAACATAGTCATGGTGTGGTCCCTTAAATATTGACCCTAGTTTATGCAAAATATTCTAATTGTAACAAGTATTGCACATGTGAAATATTATTTGATATATTTAGCTTGTAAGGTGCAATATATTTAAACTACAGTAACTGCCAAATCTGCAACAAGGCTATGTTGGAAAATTTTAAAGAGTTGGTGGTCAGACTGGGTGATAGCATGGGTACTAGTGATCATATTGAACCTATGGGAGTGGAGGCTTGCATCCGTATGAGTGAATCTATGATGGTCTATCTGCAGGAGGGTGGCTTATTACCATTTACGAGAGGGATGATGAAACATGATCAGAACATCTCAATGCAATTCTTCAATTCATGGAATGACAGGAAAGTGACAATCAATGGGATGAGTTTCAATATCATAGAAGAAGTCATTGGGAAGGTTGGAGGGTTTGTCCTAGAAGGTAAGAACTGGTGCAAGCAGGCCAAAGTGAATGAGGAAACCAGTCTGCAATTTTTTTTTCAAGTTTAAGGAGGAACTGGTACGAATGGATGGTGGGTTTTCAAGTGAAGACCTTCCTAAACTTTGGGATGTCATCTACTATGCTATTATGAGATACATTACACTCGAGGATCAATTTCAGGTACTCTATTATTACCATTTCCCCCATTCTTAACCACTTAAGAAAGTCGGATCACATTTCCTTTCTAATTTTTTTTATTGCATTCTAAGGAAGATTGTATCTATAAGGCTAGGAGTTAAAAAGAGGAGGTTAAAACCTTTTATCTCATCCACTAGGGGTTCATGAATAGATTGTATATCTACCATCTTGCCCTAAACCTGCTACTCCTGGCCAACCTCTTGGCTTTTGTCACTCCCCAAGTTTCCTTAGACCCTGGCCTTGGCCCTAGCCAAAAAAATACCATGAAAACCCCTTCCTCTGAGGTTAAAATTAGCCTAATTGATTTGGATACACACTAGAAAGAGTAAGAAGAATGCCCAAAGAGCTAGCAAATACCTCCAACTAGGAAAATTTAAGTCCCCCCCCCAAGTATGATTCTAGCTCTGAATCTACCAAGAGTGATATTAAACCCACCAAAAGGAAGAGACTGCCCTAAGACATGAAGCATGCCCCCATCCCCCCTAGTGCCTCTCACATTTCTGACACCCTCAAAGCTACCCTTTCTAGAAGTTGGGGAGGGAAAGACATCACCTCCCCTAGGAAAGGTACTCCTAAAGGTGGGGGGGGGGGGGGAATGCAAGCATAGTCATGGCTAGAGCCATAGCAAGGCTCAACTAGATAGGCTGAAGTAGTCAATAAGGGATCCGGTAGACAATCACATTGGTATCTACCAAAAATTTGAGACACTAGTGGAATTCTCCACCAAATTCATGCATTCCATGACCACCACCCTTTACTTTTTGTAGGTGAATAAGGATGCAAAGGACATGGGCAAGGAGAGCAAGGCTACTCATTCCATTTATGGCTTTCAATGGAGGACTCGTTGAAGATGCTCTTGCACAAACCTATCAAAGTGGAGGGGGTGGATGTGAATAAGGATGAGCCTAAGGAGAAGAAGGATGAGGATCCTAGAAAGAAGGAGGGTAGCTAGCCGTGGGTGTGGTTTTGTCATTTTTTTTACTATTATGTTGTTCATTACTATGAACTAGATACCCTACAAAGTTTTACATTATATTTTTATGTCAATATGTGGGAAGTAGATGATAGTAGCAAGTTGTTTTCGTACTGCTAGAATCTTTTTCAATTTTTTTGTATGCTAGTATCAGGATTGATGGTATTGTTAATTTGGCTCTAGATTTTTTTTTTTTTTGAAGTTTAAAGCTAGTATCAATTAGATGACAAGGAGGTAATCTCTGGCTAACTTGTTAGCCTTTTTGTACTTTAGGGTCAGTCCCCCATCCTTTTGGCTAGTATCTAATACTTCCAAGACATCACACAAAACAATCTTTTTAAATTTAATAATAGTAACATCATCAAACCTTAATGAATAAGGTTGAAAGCTATAGCTTGAGTTAGGATGAATCTATTTCTCTTCATGATAATTGAAATTCATTCTTGTATGTTGAAAGACATGATGCATTTAAAAATTTAATACTTATTTACTCGTGACATTGTAATTGCATGCACGTAGGCATATCTAGTCATTAATGGTACTTGCAAATTTTTAATGTAGATTTTGGGTGTACAAATGAAACATAAAAATTCACAAAATTTATAATATTTATGAATGCTTCTATATTATTTCATTTTCTTACATATTATGCATATCAACAATTACGTATAATGGAAGATTAAAGAATAAGTGATTGAACTAAGGGAGATAGCAATAGGGTTTCTAGAGCTTATATAGTTGTTGATCGTTATCTCCTTGTATAAATTTATAAGGACTGGAATTTCTTTAAGGTTTCAAGACTCCTTTTATTTCTTTGATGCTTTACCATCCCTATCAATATTCTTGTTGCGGTGAAGTGGTATTTAGTTGTGTTGCTTATTTTTTAGCTTGCAATAGAAATACTTTTTTGGATTTTTCCTCTTTCGTGTACCAAATGAATTTTCCTAACTAATTTAAAACACCTAATTAACAAATAACTGATTCCATTTCACATGAAAATGACTTCCATTAACTAAATTTAATTAGAAAGAAGTAACTATTTTCTATTATATTTGCAATTTGTATTCAAATGATATAACCAAATGAATGAATGAATACATTGCTAACATTTTAACCTTTTCTAATTGATAAAATGTTCAACTGAAAGTAAAGTACAACTATCTTCTATATCAACTAATATATTCATTCCATTTATGCTTTTAGAAATCTAAACTACCTATTTATTCTTCTTTTGATCTAAAGGTAAAAGTGCAAAAGAAACATACAGAGATACTAGAGGAATCCCTTTGTCATGTTGTTCAAGCCTTGACATTTGTGAGAGGAGAAGCATTGACATAGGCTTAACCTCCCAACCTTGAACCATACTTATCCCCACACATCCAAACTTAATAGAACAACCCTCCCTACCTTGTGATTAGGCTTGAGATGTTCTTAAGTCCTACCATCTAAACTACCTAGTGGTTTGAGTGCCCCATCAATTATTCCTAAATAACTGAAGCTTATGGACAAAAAAAAGGATCTCATGATTAGCACATATGCCCATAACTATCTTGGCCAAGGATTTCAATTTAGGTTCGTAAACCCAATCTCCACCACTCGACTTGATAAAAAATTCATTATTAGGACATGTATGAGCTATTTAATTATTTATTCTAACCTAATTTCTTGATTTTATTTGCAGATTTAATTTACACCTCTTCACCATTCATTGGCCTCTCTACCGGGTGAATTCCTCAATGTCCACATGATTCTGATTTGGCTTTACACCTCTTCACCATTACTATGGATTCATTGCTAGGTGAAATCCTCAGCGTCAAAGTATTCTAAATATGTCTGGTAATTTATTAAAAGCATGTGTAATGATATAGATTCATCTCAACAATCATGATTATCACAACTCCCAAGGGCTTTATATTTGATGTAAGCTCAGGATCAACTTGGTGATTAGTTTTATATACACCTCAGATATCAACAAATAGAATTATGGATTTATCTCTACTTATCAGTCTTAATCAGCTAAGGAGGGATGTCAAACTAGAATGAGAGAGAAAAAGAAAAAGATTGGAAATACATATGCTATTCATTCACTATCGGCTAAGTTCAGTAAAATAACAATTCACATTTAGCACTGCTTCTATGTATTAATCTTGCCATTGCAAATATGACTCAAAAATAGTTTGTCATGGAATATCAAATAAGAAATAATTAGATTTGATGGCCTATGAGTTCGGTTGTATCTTGACCTCCCGCAAGTTTGAGGCTTGATTCCAGCTTCAAATTGACAAAAATAATATAATGGAAATAATAGCAAGTGAATATATATGATGTACTATAGGGATTCAGGTGCAAGAGGAGTATGGTATTTGGTGAAAAAAGAAAGAGTGTTCAAACACAAATGTATATGATGGAAAGAATAGTAGATATAAGAAGTATATGCCTCCAATTTCAATCATGACTCCTAAATAACTAAGCCAAGACTATTTTTTAGTGTGGAGCCTGATCAGTCCCCAAGTCGGAGATTATAAGTTTGTGGTGATTGATTAGGAAAGTATTGTACATACTTCATTATTTCTTTAGGGCTCAAGGCATCACGCCAAAAAAAAATTTAAAAATTTTTGGGCCCTATTTTATTGGGATTTTGGACTCACATGCAATTATTAATTATCAGCCTAAATCAATCAAAATACTTGTATAAAAGGGCTTACGGTTAGGGATTGTTTCATAAGGTGATGCAAAAATTGGTTCTTGTGGTGGTATTGAGTTGTAAGGGATTACAAATTGTAATTAGGTTGTAATCACTGGATCATAAAAATATTGGACTTGTTATTTGATGGACGTAGCCCAGGGTTTCGACGAACCACATTAAATCTTGGTGTCTTGTGTTCTTTTCTGTGTGATCTATTATTTTTTGATATTAGTTATATTTGCATGTAAATATTATTTTTGTCCCTAGTTTAATCCTAACAAAAACTTCTTGTCTTTCATTCATTTTTCAAGTAGTCTATTCAGATGCATCAAGAGTTTTGATTTGAAAAGAATTAAAGTGAGAAGAAAATGAGGAGAAAATGATGAGATTTAATCTTTTATTTTATTATTATAAGCTCTTATATACGTTCATGTATGTATATGGATGAGGTGACACCATTAGATTATATAATTATAATTTATTGGTGCTACTTCATTTTTATAGATATGTGTTTGTATTTAAGAGTTTACAATAATGATTAAATGAGAAAATTCAATAATAAATCTTCAAAGATAAGAATTACATTTACTTTAAGTTTTTTTTTAAATTTTCCTAATAGCTCATTTGGTCCCATAATGTAACCTATGGTCAAGTCTTTGTATCCTTTCCCAAGGTAGTCTTAGGTCATACCTATTGATCCTGACGTCTGAACCAATTGACCACCCCCTTCTGATGATCCCGTTTAGCAATGCTTTCCCTCTCTTCAATCTTCTTCCTGCAATCACCCAAGAAAAACATTCTCGCGAAGACATTAAATATACTGATCATTAATTGCAATCAAATAATTGTCAATCATCTAGTGACATTTATAGGTTACTTGATTATTTTCATCAATGTCAATAATAACTAACTCATTTCACATGATCATGGATGAAATAATTCATTATCAATTGATAAAATGTATATAATTAACTAACTCATTTCAAATAATCAAGAAAGAAATAATTTTTTAAACCAACAATTATGATTAATTTAAAAATTAGGGCAGAATTTGGGATGTAACATACCTACCCCCTTAGATTTTTCATCATCCTCGATGAACATAATAACAAAAATTAAGTGGTACTTAATCAGTTTATACCGGAAGAAAAGAAATATTCAATTTTCAACTTAAGAGAAAAGATGGGGTAATTTTTGAAAAATGACATGATAATCCTCCTAGGTGGTATTATCCTTAGCATATTGGTCCCATTGGACCTTGCACTGAGTCACTTCCCAATTTTGTAAGCATAGCTTACGTACCTTGAGTATTCTAAATGGTCTTACCTCTACCACCCCTGGTTCTTACACCAACAATAATTTCCAATCAATCACATGTTCATGGTGTGCAATATACTTTTTAAGATATGATACATGGAAGACATCATGCATCCTCGCAAGTGTTGGAGTTAAAGCAATCCTATAAGCTACTAGGTTCACAACTTCTAGGACATCAAAGGATTCCACATATCTCAGGGCTAATTTAGCATTTTTTCCAAACTTGATAGTACTCTTTTGAGGTTTAACCCTTAGTAATACCTTGTCCCCTAGTAAGAATTCTCTAGGTGTTCTTTTAGCATCAACATAACTTTTCTGTCTATCATTGGCTTCCTTTAATGTTTGATAAATTTGGATTACCTATTCTTCCATCTCTCAAAAATTTTAGGTCCAACAATGATTCTATCTTCCAACTGATTACAACTTACCAAAATTCTACATTTATGACCATACATGGCCTCAAAGGGAGCTATTTTAATTCTGGGTTGATAGGAGTTGTTATGTAAAAGTTCTACCAAGGGTAAGTATGTTTCCCATTGGTATTGTTAGTCCATACAATATACCCTTAGGAGATCTTCTAATATCTACCCTTAGGAGATCTTCTAATACCTGATTTAGCCATTCTATTTGACCATTTATCTTAGGATGATAAGTCAAACTAATGTTAAATTTAGTACCCAAGGTTGTAAATATTGTTTGCCAGAATTTGGAAGTTATCCTAGCATCCCTATCTAAAACAATTTTCTTTGAAATTACATGCAACCTAAAAATCTCTTTCGTGAACTTATGGGCAATCTTCAGTGCTCCATCATTTCAATTCCCAGTATAAAATGAGCAAAATTTTTCAATATATCAACCACGACCAAAATAGTGTTGTGTCAGTTTCATGTCATAGATAATCCATGTACAAAATCCATGGATATTAGCTACCATTTCCACTCAAGTACCTCATTAGGGTGTAGCAGACCTGTTGGGTACTAATATTTTACTTTTACTCTCTCACATTACAAACAACCTACGACAAACTTGGTTATCCTCTTTTTCATCCCTTTCCAGAAATATAGGAGTTTTAGATCTGATAGCATTTTTATCACTACTAGGTGTCTTGAATATGGGGTTGAATGGAATTCTCCTAAAATTAGTGTTTAGAGTTCAGGGTCACTGGGTACATAGATCATGTGGTGATATCTTAGTAATCCATCCTCTTCTAAGCTAAATTCTAAGTACTTGGGATCTTGCGGGTCCCTTATAAAGACTAGGTTGATTTCTGCATAAAACTCATCATGCTCTAAGTCTCATAAAATTTGATCCCTTCACCTGAAGTTTATAGTAGTTATCACCAAGATGTATCTTCTCTAGGTTAGGGCATCTACCACCTTATTTTCCTCGCCTTTAATGTAACTTATATCAAACTCATAATCTACTAAGAATTTCAACCACTTCCTCTTTCTAGCATTAAGATTTGATTGGGTGAAAATATACTTCAAACCATGATTATTGGATCTAAGTTCAAAAGTTTTTTTGATCAGGTAATTTCTTCACATTTGCAAGGCATGCACAATAGTTGCTAATTCAAGATCATGGGATGCATAATTCTATTCATTGTTTTTAGTTTCCAAGATTCATAAACAATAACCTATTCATCCTGCATTAACACACCTCCTAATCCTTCTCTAAATGCATCTGTTATAACTAAGAACTACTTTTGTGGGTCAAGTACCCTTAGTATAGGTGTTGTAGTCAATTTTTCTTTCAAAAATTTGAAGGTTGTTTGACACTTCTTTGTCCATAAAAATTTCTTTCCCTTCCTCTAAAGTGAGGTGATCAGGTAGGCTATCCTTGAGAAATTCCCAAGACAAACTTTCTATAGAACCCTGCTAATCCCATAGAGCTCCTAACTTCAAATACATTCCTAGGTATGGGCCATTCCTTAATTACTTTTATATTTGAAAAATCTACTGCTATACCCTAAGCTGATATAATGTGCCCTAGATACAAAATTTCCTTTTGGTAGAAGGCGCACTTAGATAATTTCCCATATAGTTTATGTTCTCTTAATCTTTGCAGAGCTATTTCTAAGTGCCTTTGATGTTTTTCCTCATTCTTATACTATATTAAGATGTCATCTATAAATACCAATGCAAACTTATCCAAACAATCCTGAAATATGTTGTTCATTAAATTCATAAAAGTTACTGGGATATTGGTTAACCCAAATGGAAACACTATAAACTCATAATTCCATACCTAGTTCTAAATGCAGTTTTATGTATATCTTTGTCCTTTATTTGAAGCTAGTGGTATCCTAACCTCAACTCAATTTTTGAAAACACAATTGTATCCTTCATTTGATCAAAAAGATCATTTATCATCGATAATGGGTACTAGATTTTGATGGGTGACTTTATTGAGCATTCTATAATCTATGCATAATCTCATGGTTCCATCTTTCTTCCTCATAAATAGAATAGGTAATTTTGGAGATGCTTATTACCATAATTTACGAGATGCATAATCTCAGTTTACCAAGCTTATGCTTCCTCCCCAGATTCAGAACTAGAAAACTTTGGTGGTTTTATTTTCTTAATGTCCACTGACAAATCAGCCACTATTTCTTTCTTCTTCTTTTTTTTCTGATTGCTTGGGAGAAAAGGTTTTATTATGCTCAAAGAATTCTATCGCTGCTCTAGGAGGTGGTGAGGTTTGAGTTTCCTTGTGGTTCTACCCTATCTGGGTTGCCATTTCACTCATTCTCCTTTCCATGCTTTTTAAATTTAGTTATGTTTCTTGCAAGATCTAAACTAGGAAATCATTAGAAGATTGGTTGTTCTCACAAATTATGACTTGATTTACAATGTTCTCATTGTTGTTCATTTCATATTTTTAGTTTCCTCCTGTTAATTTACAACTATGTCAGTTAAGTGGAAGAAGAAGAGATTTTACAAAAAGAAGAAGTCTTGCAAACACATGAATTACAAATAACTTAATTTAACTAATATTTTGGTTCTTCACTTAGAGAAACCTTATTTACAAAATTTCCTCTATT
Source organism: Cupressus sempervirens (assembly GCA_028749045.1). NCBI lineage: Eukaryota > Viridiplantae > Streptophyta > Pinopsida > Cupressales > Cupressaceae > Cupressus > Cupressus sempervirens. The sequence continues at coordinate 207,868,007 of CM053786.1, read as the reverse complement.
AAGGATGATTACATCAAAATAACATTTAGTTTTACTTTGCAACACTTAATTTTGGTTTAGATTGGTACATATCCCACACCATCCAAGATCTATGAAACTATAAAATAGGATTACTCTGTCAAGCATTCCAATTTTGGATCAGCTTGTTTCTATATGTTACCTTTCTAGTAGGAGTCTATTTAACTCTTTCTTTCTTCATCTATTGAATTTTCTGGTTTAGAGTTTCATTATCTCAGGGTATAGAACAATAGGTGTAGTCATATTTTTTCATATTTTTAAAGAGATAGGGAAAGATGGGGTGTCGAGTCTTCTTGTAGGGTATTTTATGTACTTGCATCATGTGTAATCTATCCAGAACTTTCAGGTTTCAAAGAAGGTATGATGCCCTAGGCTGAGTTTTGAATGCAGCACTATAATACCATATGTAACAAGCAAATTTTCCTAACCAATTTAAAACACCTAATTAACAAATAACTGATTCAATTTCACATGACAATGACTTGCACTAACTAAATTTAACTAGAAAGAAGTAATTGTTTTTTATTCTATTTGCAATTTATATTCAAGTGATATAATGAAATAAAGGAATGAATACATTGCTAACATATCAGTTATTAGTCTCAGTTAACCGAGCCCACTCGATCATGAAAGAAAATGAAGCAGTCAGTGTCAACCAAGCTCACTCGATCATCGAAGAAAATAAGGCAGATAGTGTCAACCGAGCCCACTTGGTCATCGAAGAAAATGAAGCAGTCAGTATTAACTGAGCTTACTCGATCATCAAAGAAAATAAGGCAGACAAGTGTTAACCAAGCTTACTCGGTCATCAAAGAAAATAAGGTAGACAAGTGTTAACCGAGCTCACTCGGTTATCAAAGAAAATGAGGTAGACATTGTTAACTGAGATCACTCGGTCAACAAAGGAATTTGGCAAAGATAGTTTCCACCGAGTTCAGTCGGTTAACACAGGAATTATTTTCTGAACAGGATTAACCGAGCAGGGTCGGCCAGTAAAGGGATTTGTTAGTTTGTAATTTTAATTATTTCTAGTCGACTATTGTATTTGTTTGATTATTGGTCAGTGATTTGAGTCGACTAAGATAATCTGAAAGGTATATATGGTCACTCAAGTTGTAAATCAAAGGTGAAGTGTGATAAAGTTATGAAGGTACATTATAGTGTGAAATGAAAAGGCGAATGTTGAGAAAAGTTTGATGAAGGATCAGATGCGTTGAAGGAGCTGAAAAGTTGTATTTGATGAGTAAGGATTTGATCAAGAATAATAGAGATCTGTAATCAGCAAAGATAAGTTGCATATTCTTTTAGATCACTTCATTGTTTCTTTCTAACCATTGTAACAATGAATTCAAAATCTCTTAACAGAGTTGGTTTAATAGCCATTCTATAAATCCTCTAACAAGGTGACAATTCAGTTGAATTGTTCTAAAGACCTCTAGCAAGGCCACTCCTAACAGGGTGATTAAATCCTCTAATAGGGTCACACCTAACAGTGTGTTTTGTAACCTTTAACAGGGTTGGCTCCTAACAGGGCTCACTTCAGAAGAGTGAAAAATAGTAACAAGTTACATTGGTGGTTTTTTCCATATTAGGTTTCCACGTTAAATCTGGTGTCTCTAGTGTTCATGATTGCTGAATTATTTTTGGTTATCAGTTCTTAATAATTATTATTATTTGCTGCATTATCAAGTTTCAGTAATTTGTAACTAAGATCAAGCTTTTAGACATCTAAGGGACTGTGAAATGTTTTTGTGGTAACTGATTCACCCCCTCCCCCTCTCAGTTACTCCATTCTCATTTCCAACATTTAAAACACCTAATTAACAAATAACTAATTCCATTTCACAAGACAATGACTTGCACTAACTAAATTTAACTAGAAAGAAGTAATTGTTTTCTATTCTATTTGCAATTTATATTCAAGTGATATAATGAAATAAAGGAATGAATAGATTGCTAACATTTTAAACTTTTCTAACTGATAACATGTTTAGCTAAAAGTAAAGTACAACTATCTTCTATATCAACTAATATTGTCATTCAATTTATGCTTTTAGAAATATAAACTACCTATTTAATCTTCTATGGATCTAACTTAAGGTAAAAGTGCAAAAGAAACATATAGAGATAATGGAGGAATACCTTTGTCATGTTGTTCAAGCCTCAACATTGTTGAGAGAAGAAGCATTGGCATAGGCTTAACCTCCCAACTTTGGACCATACTTATCCCCACACATCCTAACTTAATAGAATGGCCCTCCCTACCTTAAGATCAGGTTTGGGATGTTCTTAAGTCTAGCCATCCGAGCTACCTGGTGGTTTGAGTGCCCCATCACTTATTCCTAAATAATTGAAGCTTATGGACAAACAAAAAGATCTCATGATTAGCACATATTCTCGTAACTACCTTGGCCAAGGATTTCAATTTGGGTTTGTAAACCTAATCTCCACCACTCAACTTGACAATAGATTCATTATCAGGACATGCATGAGATATTTAATTATTAATTCCAATCTCATTTCTTGATTTGATTTGTAGATTTAATTTACACCTCTTCACCGTTCATTGGCCTCTCTACCGAGTGAATTCCTCGGTGTCTACATGATTCTGATTTGGTTTTACACCTCTTCACCATTACTATGGCTCCATTGCCAAGTGAATTCCTTGGTGTCAAAATATTTTGAATATGCCTGGTAATTTATTATAAGCATGTGTAATGATATAGATTCATTTCAAAAATCATGATTATCACAACTCCCAAGGGCTTTATATTTAATGTAAGCTCAGGATCAACTTTGTGATTGGTTTTACATACACCTCAGATATCAATAGATAGCATTATGGATTTATCTCTACTTATTAGTCTTAACTGGCTGAGGAGGGATGTTGAACTAGAATTCAAGAGAGAAAAAGAAAAAGATTGGAAATACAGATGCAATTCACTCACTATCAGCTAAGTTCAATAAAACAATTATTCACATTTAGAACTGCTTCTATGTATTAATCTTGCCATTGCAAATACCAGTCAAAAATAGTTTATCATGGAATATCAAACAAGAAATAATCAGATTTCATGACCTTTGAGTTCAGTTGTATCTTTACCTTCCGCAAGTCTAAGGCCTTATTTTGACTTCAATTCGATAGCAACAATATAATGGAATTAATAGTAGGTGAATATATATGATGTACTATAGGGATTTGGGTGCAAGAGGAGTATGGCATTTGGCAGAAAAAGAAAGAGTGTTCAGTTGCAAATGTATAAGATGGAAAGAATAGTAGATGTAAGAAGTATATGCCTCCAATTTCGATCACGACTCTTAAATAACTAAGCCTGTAGTGCCTGCCCCAAGTTCGCATTTTGCTAACATTGTTGAACTCTTTTAGAGCTAGTCTTATGTTATTGGTTAGCAGCATTGTTTTGAGATTATCAAATATTGTGCTATGGATTCAGTTTATTATGTGATGAGATTACTTAGATTTTGCATTTCATGTATGTATGATGATTATTTTTAGTGTTCGCAATTATTGATGATGATTATTACATTGCTTTTAGTTATTAATGATGATTAGTAAGATGATTTATTATCATATGTGTTTTCTTATGGATACTTGCCCCATACTTGCATGTGTATGGTGTGCGTGTTTGCTTTGCATGTTTGCTTTTGTATGGCGTGTCTGATGTGGTTAAGGAAGGGAGTCGTAGTCACCTGCTAGTCGGGATCTACACGATGCACCACTTCCTGTCATTGCTTGTTTAACTTAGTATATATTGTGCTTGTACATGCGTGGTTTTTATGCAGGTTGCAGGTACCAGGTATCGACTTCCCTGAATTGTCAGGATGAGCGTACCCTATCACACTATCTCAATGATAAGAGAGGGGAGATAAATTCTCAAGTCCAAATCTTAACCCTTTAAGCCATTTGTTCTAATTGAAAAATTAGGACAAGTATCTGAGTTGAGTACCCTCTGAATATGTCGAATGACATAATTCGTGGTATAAATCCTTAGTTTGATTTTATATGTATTTTGGCTATGATGGATTTTTTGTATTTTTACCTTGAGAGTCTTTGATATATTTTCTATTAATTAAGCCTAATTAAAAGATTTAATTAATGTTTTAATTAAATAGAAAATTAATATGATATTTTAATATTTATTTTATTTAATAAATTGGAAAATTAATTAAATAAAATAATTAAATTTAAAAATAAAAGTTATAATATTAAATTTGAAATGTGACAATATTTATTTTAATAATAGTATATTTGGAGTTCATTTTTAAATAAATGACTAAACAATATTATTATTAAAGCTAATAAATATTTTAGCAATTAAGTTTTGGAAAATGAAATTTAAAAGTGGAAGATATATTTAAATTAATAAAAGATTCTAGATTTCATGTGACTAAAATATAAATATATTAAGATTGCAAAGTGGAATTATTAAAGTTAGTGCATGAGATTTAATAAATAAATAAATTAAATTGGAAAGAGTAAATTAAATATTATATTAATTAATGTGCATTATTTTTAATATTTTCTCACATGGGAGTTGGCAAATTCTCGAGAGTTGTCATGTAGACAACACAGAAGTTTGCACTCTAAAAATGCACTAGTTGTCTACACTTAGGAGTTAGCATTTTTATTTGAGCACATCGTGTCTACAACCTTAAGACTTATCTAGAAGGTTGGAGAAGGCTCATGCTTGGTTGTCATACTTATCTTCTAGTTGTTTCTAGAGACACTCTAGATGCATCTTAGAGGCCTTTAAATAGAGGCTCCCCTAGTGTGTTTGGGAAGCAAAAATGAAAGCTTAAAAGGAAAGCTTAAATGGAAGCTACAAGCCACAAGCTAAAATGGAAGCTTCAAAGCATACATGCATTGGAGAAGTTCATATGCTCATATATTTCCTACATGCTACTATGCTCCTTCTAGCATTTTTAGTCACTTGGAGATTCTCAGTTGGCTTGGATCTTGGAAGGATTGAGGATGATGGAGAAGGAAAAGATTTTCTATGGACTTCTGAGGCATGGCAAAATTAGCATCAGTGTCCAGGTGCACTTGTGATAATCACATATTCTCTTTGCACTATTTATCTTCCTGTCTTTATCATGTCTATGTGTCTGAATACTCTTGTGATTGAAACTATGATTGAAATTGGCATCTAGATATTCTATTTGGTTGCAAAGGAAACAATAGAAAAACCCTAGATTCAATTAAGGAAGAAATTAGATCTAAACGGGTTTGGGTTCGAATTAGAATCAAATTGAAATAGATTTGAAAATGGTTTCAAGATTTATGGCCAAATCCATTAGTGAAATTATTGGATAAATTTAGAGAACAATTGCCTTTTAGGAGAAATTCTTAATTCATCACAAATTGTCCTATCGCTGCCTCTTGGATAGACCTGAATTCAGTCATTCATAACTTTTTATCAGAATCGAATTTATTCGATCGCTTCAGTCAAAATTGGCACAACTTGGCCCTCTCCAACATATTTAAATTTCAGCCCGATCCAACGGTTCATTAGGGAGATATGGCCGTCGTACTGGGACTGTTTTATTCAAGAACAGATGTCTCTTCATTTCCCATAACCAAGAGTTCTTTATGCTTAAACTTCACAAAAATAATATATCAAAGTAATATAATTAGAATTTAATAATTATTTAATTAGTCTAAAGACTAATAAGAATGTTCTAAATGAATTAATGGAGATTTTTAATGAAAAGTTTGTGGATGGAGCTGATGGATAGAGATATTGAATTCAATAGAGAATGGATGACTTTTAATATTAATTATTTAATGTATATTAAATACTACTTAATATATAGTTAAGGAGTGTTAAAAGTGTTTAATGAGGATTATTAAGAGACTCAAATTTTAAATGATATTGGATTAAGATTGAATTGTTATGTTAATACGTTTGAATACCTTATGGTATTAAGAGTTAGTCAAATATTAACTAATGAGATTTATGAAAATAATGGTTTGATGAGTTTATTATTTATTAATGTTTGTTGGGTCTAACAAACTATTAATAAATAATGGTTTAAATAATTATCAATAAATTCGATTAGAGTTAATCTAGAAGAGATTATTTGATGATTAAAGTTTGGTAAAAGATATTAATTTTTAGATTTAGATTATAATTGATTTTTAATCAATTGATATTCATTGAGTTGATAATATAATTATGATATTAATAATTAAGTTGTGCGATAGAGTCTTATTTGAAAAGATTAATGATAATACAAATTTGTTGAGGGAATTTTGGTATTCTTTGAAAGATGACGAATATGGTCATTTATGATTTTCAGTAATTATTATTGAATTATTAATATGATCATTTGAATATTGAATTATAGTTGACTTTTAACTTATAGAATTCTAGTTAGTTAGTTAGTCAACTGATATTAATTGGAACGTTGCTATGGTTATGCAATTATTAATTAAATCAACTAATGGGAGTTAATTAGATTTAATTAATAATTAAGTTATGTAATAGAGATTTAATTGATATAATTCTTTTAACAAGATTGTAAAAAAAAAATTGATATCAAAGTTGATGGGTCTTATTCTAATAACTTGAATAATGACTTAGATATTTTAACGGTTATTAGTGACAATTTAATAATGATTATAATTAAGAGGCTTAAGTGTTAGAGATACTTAATTGAGTTTTAACCATTAAAATGTTAATGGATCATGGAATTGTGCACCTAAGTTAATTAGTGGATTAAATTGATCATTTTAATTAAGTTATAATCCTCTTAATTGAAGATTGATAATTGGTTCTTTTATAAATGAATAATGATCTTTGATTTATGTTAAAAGTTGAAGTAACATTAAAGAAGAGTTAATTAATTAAAATATGGATCATGGTTAAATATAAAGGACAATTTAATTATAGGTCAATAATGATAAGTTTAGTGAATATTTATCTTTAAGTTATTCTTAGGATAATGCTATCGGGGGACAAATGGGTTGACTTGTAAGTCAAATGATGAAACTTATGACATTTGAAGAATACTTGCAAATAGAAAACTGGAAACCCCTACACATTATTCAACTATGTGAATTTAGTAAACCAAAACATGTGTTTGCATCGTGTATTCTATATGTTTCTTGTTTTGGGTTTTTGGGTTAACTAGTGTTGACCAGTCCTAGGTTGTTACCAGAGGCTCGGGGGTTATGAGATGTGTTGGCATGTTGATCTTATTTGGTCTTGATCTTTACAAGCTCAACCATGGTAATGTGATCGTATGCTCTATGAAATGTTTGTATTTGTTCATCAGTCTTCATGTGTGAAGCTGAGATGTATGTGTATGAGACACTTGAGCTAATCATTTTTGAGTCATCGATCAGTTATCCTTGGTTTATTTTCTAGTCACCATGATGGGACTAAAATGTGGATTTATTTCTTGATGATGTCATATTGTGACATGTTTGACTCAACCATTTTGGAGTCTTCGATCAGTATGATTTTGAGATATTCTTGGTTGCTTGTTGAAGAACCAATGGATATGGTGATTATTTAGAGATATATTTTGGTTATTGAGAACCAATGGATACTTATGATTATCAGTGATGCCTTCAGTTGCCAATAGAGAATTGTTGTGGTCATGATTTTCTATGGATGTTGCTCATCAAGATTTGATGCTTTTATGCATATTTGATGATTTTATCATGGATATTTGATGATTCTTATTGTGGATATTTGATGATTCTTTTTATGGATTATCTTTTGAATTTTCTTTACAGTCGCTTGTATAGGACTGTGGTGATTTATGATTCCATGAGCATTAGGGTAGGTAATCTACTTGTAGTGTTGGGAAGTGGCTTGCAATGGGGACCGGGGCCCTAAGTGGCTGCCAAGGTAACTCATTGTAAGTTTGGTTAATTTGTGATAACATTTACGCACTAAATGGGGATTAAATGAACCTAAAAAGATAATTGTTTTGGTTCTCGTCCATGCCTTGAGCGCTTGTACAGGCTAGGATGGGAGTAGTGAGACGCATGGTTGTGACCTTGCATTCCATAGTATGCCTTGTCAGTATGAAAGGATACTAGTGGCCGCATGAGATCTGTATGGATCCGTGGAGTTTAGCTAACTGCCAAGGTAACTTGTACAAGATAAATGCGATGACACTTTCTCACTTACAGAGTAGGTTTCCTACATGTCATTGTGTGCCTCTAGGAATTAGATTTCAAATTTTGTGTGATGGAACCTTTGAGTAGTATTTTTTTTAGGATTCCTGGACTTATGGAGATTTGTGCTATGCACTTTTTGATAGCTTGTTTGGGACTTGAGATTATCTCCTCAGCATGGTGGGAGTGGACCATTTAGGTTTCACGCGGTCGAGTGGTAGTGTTTTATCACTCTTATCATTTGAGATCTGTCTGAGACACCGTGGCTGGAGCATTCTTGGTTGGTATTTATCTTCATTATGTTCTTGGAGCATTATGGTAGAAGATATACCTTATGATGGATGTATTTATTGGTATGTTTCTTATATTTATGGTTTGCATATGTTAGATGATGCTACTTTATGCCTTATTTTGCATGTTAGTGTTTTAGGAGTGACATTCCTACTATGTTTATAGACGATGATCTCTTCAGTGCTTTGGAATGTTACACACGGAGGGATGGCTAAGATCCACGATGGTCTAATGATGCTATTTACGGTTGGGAGGAACCATGCACTTAGTTAGTTATGTTGTATGGTTATCTTTTATGATGGATGTTTATATCTTTATGATGATGATGTATCATGTATGATTATGGTTTCATTATGTTAGTACATCATGGATTAATATTGGATGATGATGTACTTTATTTACATGGATGTTTATTCTTTCAAGCCTTTTTCATACCTTGTAACATGTACAGTGGATGATTGAGAAATCTAAAATGTAGTTACTAAAAGGACACTTGTATATGGTTTAAGAACATTGGATGTATCCTTGTTATTTCATTGTTAAGGATGTAATGTTAGATGAATAAGTTATGATTAGAAGTAATTCAACATTAAGGGATCTTTAAAGAATGTAATCTGTTATGTTATGTTATTTTTAGTTGGATGCTACTATTGCTTCCGTGGGTGTTGTGTATGGTTTTACTTTCATGTTTAAAAAAAAATTGTTTAGCAAACTTAGTGAAATTCTTTGGATCCCTTGGCGGGGAATTACAAAGCCAAGACTCCTTGACTTCCATTCATTTTTCAAGAAGTTTGTTCAGATGCATCAAGAGTTTCGATTTGAAAAAAATTGAAGTGGGAAGAAAAAGAGAAAATGAAGAGAATTAATCTTTTATTTTATTATTATAAGCTCTTATGTCCATTCATGTATGTATATGGATGAGGTGACATCATTAGATTATATAATAATAATTTATTGGTGTCACTTCATTTGTGTGTGTGTGTGTGTGTGTGTGTTTATATTTAAGGGTTTATAATAATGATTAAATGAGAAAATTAAATAATAAATCTTCAAAATTAAGAATTATATTTAGTTTAAATTATTTTAAGTTTTTTATTGTATTTTCCTAATAGCTCATGTGGTCCCATAATGTAACATGTGGTCAAGTCTTTGTATCCTTTCCCAAGCTAGTCTTAGGTCATACCTATCGATCCTGATGACTGAACCAATTGACCATCCCCATCTAATGATCCCATTTAGCAATGCTTCCCCTCTCTTCAATCTTCTTCCTACAATCACCCAAGCAAACAATTCTTGCCAAGACATTAATTCAAAAATATATTGATCGTTAATTCCAATCAAACAATTATCAATCATCTAGTGACAATTATAGGTTGATTATTTTCATCAATGTCTATAATAACTAACTCATTTCACATGATCATGGATGAAATAATTCATTATCAATTGATACAACATATATAATTAACTAACTCGTTTCACATGATTAGGAAAGAAATAATTCATTAAACCAACAATTATGATTAATTTAAAAATTAGGGAAAAATTTGGGATGTAACATTTGGTGTGCACTCTTCTAGTTTCTAAGAAGGGTTATCTTTGGTGGATTTACTGTTTTACTCTATTTTCAATGATTTGGGTCTTCTTTAGCACATATATACATGTCATGTCCCCTCTCTAGTCTAGCTAGCAGAGTCATGAGAGTTGGCATATTATTGGAGCCTCACAGGCTAGTAGTGGTGGATAGAGACCCATTCTGAATAATCAATGACCAGAGTTGGTTCTACAATCAATTTGAGAGCTAGTCGGGGTAGTTCCTTAATTTTAGGGATTTTTCTAAAATTTAGGAGGTTGTGGCAATGATCAGATTTGAGGTTCCTCAGGACCATTATAAAGTTTCAATTTTAGGGTGACAGGGTATATTCCCTAGTTTTTAGGGATGGGACTATTAGTTGGCCCACATTTCCTGGCATCAATAATAGGCAATTAACAAGACCTATTTATTGATGATTTGGTTGGTTTGGCTTTCCATTTGAATTTATCTTTCTAGTTGAATTAAAATAAAGCTATTTATATAGCTAATTAAAGTTTAAGGGGATTTTGGCTTCATCTAGTCAGGCATGCCTATGTGTTATAGCTCATTGGAAAGGTCTTGAATTTTTATAACTTATTTCCATCATCCAAAGACCTTCAAGCACATAGAGTTATGTTATTTTAGGAAAGGGGTGCTTTTCTTATACATAAAGGCCTTTTAATTAAGAAGATGTTATTTTATAATAAAGGAAAAGGCACATTCTCCCTTTAGCATTCCATTGGCTTTGAGAGGGAGATAAAAAGAGATGTTATCTCATTCTTTCATTATCTTTTACATCTTCATTCTTGATATTTGTGATTTTTCTCTTAGGATTGATTTTAGAGGACTAGAATGCAAACCCTAAAGCCTGGCAATTGGGACACAAACCCTAATAGACAGTTTCAGTAATATTCTACAATATTGTTTTAATAGTTGACAAGATTGTTAAGTTTAGTGTTTGAGGGTGCTTGTGCATTACACATTGAGGGTCTTGTTTAGCACGTTGTGATCTTCTTGCCACCTTGGCATGACTATAGTAGTCATACAACTATCTTCAAGTTGGCACATCATTTGTTGGTTGGATTATGTTAGCCATCTCTACCCTTTCGGTGTGTGGCTGGTCCATTCATATAGCTAGTGTCTTCATTCCTTGGTTGTAAACACCTTTGTTGGCATATTGATTACATATCTTGCCTAGTATTATTTCTAGCTATTTTGGTTCACGAAATATTATATTATTTGCTACTGACTTTAATTATTATTTTACTTATATCTCGAAAATACAAAAAAGAAGAAATAATATTTCTATAACTTTTGTCTAATTCTCTAAGACCACAAGGAATACATAGGAAAATTGATTATTTTAATTAAAATTTATAGAATTCCAATGAAAGGGTCCTTTTGGGATCTTCCAGGTACTCTTTTCTAGCACTATTATTGTCTATGAAGATTTTTGAGTATTCGACACCGCAACATTAGTGTTTGGTGTTAAGTAAACCAACCAAGATCAAAATAGTCATAGACACACCACCACAAGGCATACATATTCATGATTATTATTTCCACAAAATTAGAGTGGCCATTAGTCGAACTCGAAGGAGATGCAATCTTTTAGAGGTAATGTGTCTCATTTGCAACACTAGAAAAGGCATTAGAAACACTAAAAAAAGATACAAAATTTTTGAAGGAATATGTCTCAGTTTGAAATGAAGGGTTGAACATGTATATTGTGCAAATAGCTTCTTTTTTCAGTCAAGAGATCTACTAGTGTGATTGGTCCAATATTTCACTAATGAGTTAGGATGATTTGTGAAGGAGTTTCATCAAAGTTTGTAGAGGGTTGGGCTTAAAATCCTTTCAAATTCCACTCTTGTTCAAATTCTTGTAATAGGAGGGTTGCAGAGAGAGATAGAATCTTGGAGTTATTAAAATAATTAAGTTAGCTTATAAATACTTAGTTTCACATAATAATGTGCAATTGTTGTTTAGTTTTATGGTTATACAACATCTCCAATCTCTTTTAATGCAGTTTTAAGGGAAATTTTTTTAGTGAATATGGTCACAGAATGCAGATTCAATAAAAAATAGATTTTCACTTTTTTCTTTCACCATCAACATGAGTTTCTTTTATATTTTAAGGTCAAGTGGAGTTATGCAGTTGCTTGACTAAGATTCTTGGTAGATATATCTATGATGGCTTGGTTGGTTTCTTGTAGTCCCATTTTAAAACCATTCTTGATGCTTTGGAAACCTATCAAAACTCTTATTTCTCCTTCTTGGGTATAGTTTCTTGGAATATTTTGAGTTCCTTTTGGAAAACTCTTTGAAGTTTATCTTGTTGTATACATTTCTTAAAGTTGGAGTCATGTTAGTATTGATTTATTCTCAAGTTATAGGTGTGAAATAAAAACCCCATTATTTACTATTTAAAATGTTTAGGGAGCCTTTGGAAACTTTTCTTTTTGAATTCTAAGGTTTGATCCTTTTGACAATTTATCTTTTTCTTTGTATTATGATATTATTGTTGGAAATAATCAAGACTAGTTAGGTTACTGAGAGGGGCAGGGTGAATCAATAACCTCAAAACTTTTGAAAAAATTCATCACTTATTAACATAATCCATTTACCATTAATAGATCTAATCTACTGCATGCATGAGAAACTAAAAGCACAAAACACTTTGAACACAATATTTGGTGACCTAGAAACCGTCCAAATAGAAAGTAAAACTGTGGTAGGGATGATACCCACAAAACTTCAATACTGCAGTATAAATTTGGTCTATTAAGGCTTACAATGATCACTTCTGATGATCTTCCCTATTAGGAGCAATTAGGACTTCTAGGTCCACCTTGTTAGAGGTTTTACAAACATACAATGAAGTATGCACTCAGTAAAGAGATTTAAGAAAAGATTGTTAAGTCTACCCTATTAAAAGATTTGAAGTTGATTCACCTATTAGGATGAAATAGTAGATCTAAATTATAACTAAATTGTTGATTAAGATCCTTGAAGTACTGATCACCTCTTTGTGATAGATGTAACTTGACTACTCCTAATTTTCCCTTGTTATACACTTAGCTCTTCTGTTGATTCACATTCGCACCTGTATCATCACATGAGCATTCACTTCCATCAAAAAAATTACTAAATCCCTTGGGTATGATACAACACATTACATAAATACCAACCCAATTCTCATAATTACAAGGTCAGCCAATACACAAGATAACACCAATATTACTGAGTTGGCCCAAATGTAGAAATTCGGGTTCTAAAAATTGACTTGGTGAATTTCTGATAGAAAGCATCCACTATCATTAGTCAACATCGTCATACACTCAATGGAAGTGGAGGATCAGTCCATACTAATCACTTCAAAATAATTTCAAACTTAGTATACACTAGAGACTCGATAGATACTGTGTCACTTGGTAGAAATTGAATTCCACGTTTACCATGCCTGCACTTGATAAACACCAATCATCCCATCACTCAGCTAACACTCAATTTGCATCACAAGAATTGATGACTCAGTAGACACTATGAAGCTTTGTAAACTCTAAACTACTCGGTAACAACTGCTAGACTTCACACTACCTGAATTCACTTGGTAACCACTAGAATGCTTGGTATGAACTATGAAACTTGGTAACCACTAAATTACATGTAAAACACTAGAGACTGATCAAAGAGCTCAATAACCATACAAAATTTGAATAAGTGTTATCACTAATAATTAAAATAATTTAATGCAAACAATCTCCCCCTTTGGCATTAGTGACAAAAACTCTTATCAGCCAAAACTTATGTAGACTGACATGCTGATATTTTGAGATTTTTCAAAATTTGTCTTTGTAATTTTGTTGTAAATACATTTTGCATATATCTCCCCCATACAATGTACATATCATATCAGGCATATATCTCTCCTCCTTATATACATATCTCTCTCCCCCTTTTTGACAATAATGCCAAAAAACTATACACAATCTACTTATATAGAGACACCAAAATGTGAGAGAAACTCAGAATGCACCTTGAGAATGAGAGTTAAAGTCATGTCCTAGTTTTCTTGCAAAATTTTTTAGGCTTGAAGTGAAACTTGGACTTTTGTAGAGAGCTCAGTCATATGATTTTCAATTGAAAAATTATTATCATGGATCAATGTTTTAGAATAAGCAATATGCTTCTGCATTGTATCCATGATAGGAAGGATCATATTCTAGATGTCTATAAGTGTAGACTAGATCCTTGCTTCATCTCTCAATAACTCTGCCTACATATCTAATACGAATTTGATCCTCATGTGGTGTGTGGAGCTTGAACCAAGATCAAGTTGCAGCTTCTATGCACTATCCATTAGATCCTCATCAATCTTATTCAATTTTCTCTTAATTTCTTTTGTATACTTGATAACATCGCATAACTTAGCAAAAAGAGATGTTACATTTGTGTAAGAATTTTCAAGATTTTCCAAAATTGAAGAGAACTCTACCTATTGGATAGCTATCTACTAAGCAATGTGTTGAAGCACTTTATTGTCAAACTTCTTCTCTACTTTCTCTATTAGCTTTTCTTGGCCACTAGAATCCTCATTGAATTTGTTTACTGCCTCTTCTAATTGCAAAAAAATGTGTTGATAAGAATTAACATCAACACCTATAGCCTCTATAAAAATATTTTTAGCACTCTCTATAATTTTGAATTCTCTATCTCTTTGTTCTCTTAGTTGCTTCTACGTAGCCTTCTTTTCAAGTAGCTAACTGACTAATCTCATCTTCTCTACAGTAGCATTGTCAAAATCCAACTTGGGAATCTCAATCTCCTTATCTAGATCTATGTCTTCTTCTATTTCCTTTCAACTAATTAGAAGTTTTAGTTGTGTCTTTGGTTCAACTTCTAACATTAATGCTTTAGATTTTGAAACAAAAACAATTATGGAAATAGTAGGGATTGTAGTAAAAACTTGTATAGTGCTTATTGATGGAATAAACTTACTGGAGTACTAAAAGAATCCAAAACTAATGTGCTTGCCAAACTTCCCAAAATTGAAGTATTTACAAGTGGAATACTAATAGAAGCATGCACAATTGAACAACTTACTAGAATATGTACACCTAAAGTAGCCAAAACTAAAGAATCCAAAATTGTAGAACTAGAACCTGTACTTACCGTTGATGATCCTAACTTAGGAACTGAAGAAGAGGAAGGTTGCAACTCAATAGATGAAGTGGTAGACACTTCCATTAGAGATACTTTAAGTTGAGAGGGAGTGAAGAGTGATTGGACATTTGATGTATTTGATGTGCTCACAATCAAACTTGCTAAAGTTGTCTCCATGCTTGATGATGTTGTTCTTGTTATTGGAGAGTGAGGAAGGGAGGCTATGAGAGCCAAAGCTATCCTAACTAGATCACTTTCTTCTTCTTCTTTCTTTTCTTCCTCTTTAGCTACATCCTCTTTATCTTCTTCACCATCCTTCATCAATTCCTGATATTCTTTAGCATTAATGGTGACAAAAGCAGTATTGTCTTCTTCATTTTCTTCATCCTTGTCACTATCATCATCATCATCTTTGATCTTAACTAGATTCTCACTAGGTTTGTGAAGATAGAACACATTCTTCCATAATTTTTTAACATTCTTCACAACATACTCGACATATTTTATTAAAACATGACAGGTATTGAACTTCAAAGTCATTTTTCTATCATTATCTTTCAATACTTTATTCACCTCTACATCTGTCAAGTTGGGCACCAACTGTTTTAGTGTTTGAGATAAAATGCCCTTGATAGTCTGAATGGTGTTTTCCCATCTAACCTTGACCTTATCCAACAAAATTGTAGGGATTTTTGATGGAAACTAGTCAGGAGAGAATTTTCATCTACCTAACTTGTCCATGATCAGATCTTCAACCTCTTTCTATTCTGCTAGAGTCCTGGTCTCATATTTTAGTGCTTTGAAGTTGTTTATTCCAATACCTTCTCTTAATTGTTTTAATCTTTCTTGAAATGTGGGAGGAGATCGGTTAAAGACAACATCACTGTCATCTTTTGCTACTTTCTTCTTAGATCTTCTTGTGTATAAAGTAGTAGAGGGCTTGGGTGGCTTGGTGATAATCACCTTGCCTTTCTTCCTTGTAGGCTCTTCTTCCTTCTCAAATTCTTCATCATTCTTAGATTCCTCTTCATTCTTAGATTCCTCTTCATCTTCACCTTTTCCCTCGATAATCATAAGAGGGGCACTTGTTGTTTTCAACTTTGAAATCCTCCTCTTTCCCTTGTTAACTACCTATGGAAGCTTAATCTCAAGTTCTATTCTAGCTTTAGCTTTGTCATGGGTTCCAAAGAGAGGTGGCTTTGGATCTATAGGATCATTCACTAGGGCTTCAATTATTTATTTTGCCTCATTAGTATTAACCTCATAAGGAAGAGATTTTACCCACACTATTCTAAGCCTTACTGCCTGGATGTATACCTTGTCACTATCAACCATAAAATAGACATCATCCTTATAGTCTTCAACCAATTTCTATGGTACCCTAAACCTATTATTTGTCTTTTCCTTGAAAGCATCAAAATAATTGTCCATGATGCTATCAAAATTTTCATCCATTTCAGCAATAAACTCATTTATCTGATATAAGACAAGTGTGTCTTTTCTCCATACCACTGTGCCTTTAGAGGGTAAAAACTTTTGAACATAAAAGAACAAACATGAAAACAAAGAAGAAAACTTGCATGGATTATTCTTTGAAGTCCTAATGCTTTCCATATTCTTGTTCATCTATTTCAACATCAAGTTTGCTAGATCATATGCCAAATTCTTCTTAACAACCTTATAAGCTAGGTCAACTGCCTCACATGACACACTATTAAGTCAACTTGAGCTGTAAATCTTATGAGCAATCACATGAATGCCAAATTTGAGTTCTACATTAGATACATTGCTAATTTGCATTCCTCTACCATCCCACTTGGCTAGGGTTTTCTTCTAAAGCTCATCCCAACCTAGGGTTTTAGTGACTTTTGCCTTAGTAAGCATAGGGCGACCAGTAATGTGATGAATCATTTTCTTTGTAATTAAAACTAGCTAATCTAACCACAATTGACCATTATGGACTCATCTTAAGATATATCTAATCCATTTAATCTAAAAAATTTGTGGCAAGTGAGGAATATGAGTTAAGCCTTTCTCTTCTAGGTCTTTATGCTCGGGTTTAAGAATTCCATCCACATAGAGCTCACTTAGGGAACTATCCATTTCTAGGGTTCCTATCTCCTAAATTGGACACTTAAAATGAGTTCTAATGTCATTGATAAGAAGTACCTTTGGTGGAATCTGTGATTGAGCTTCATTTGGGTCAAGGGTTTCTGCAATTATTGGCACCAATTTGAAATTTGGAGGTTTACACTCAACACCTTGCACCAATATTTCAAATCCTTTCTTTTCCTTGCTACTACTATTGGATGCCATGATCACTTAGTGAACTGAGAAAATTCTATAGAAAACTTCTATTGCAAATTATGCTCAAGATCACTGGAATGTTCTACAAATTGCTTTGTTCTCAATATGATGAATTCGCAGTGGAAATGAAGTCAAATTCCTGCCTTTTGATAAAAAATTCCTATTAATGCTTAGTACGATGAGAGCCATAATGACATTGTACATGATAGCTTGTCATCCACTATTTGTACAAATTTCTTGGTAGAAGCTTGTAACTCAGCAACTAAACAAAACCTTGTTACTCCCAACTTCACTCGGTAGAGTCCATGACCCAACCTTGCTTGATGATTACTAATGCTAAACTTCATGATCCCCTTGTATCTAGAATACTAATTTGGATCTTTTCTTTCTTTCAATTGGAATTTTTTAAGATGTGACCTTGAAAATATAGTTCTAGTTCTTCCTTAAGAACTTAATTAGAAATGGTAGAGTCACCCACTTCTTGAGTGACTTGACTATCATCACTTGAACTAGCTTGCTTGGTAGATCTAGGAATCCACTGCTATCTCATCTACTTCCTATTGTTATCAGCTTTTGCTTTCTTTTCATCTTCAACTCTACCTATATTCATGCAATTCTTAGCTATATGACTAAGTTTAGTACATGTGTAACATCTTATTATAGTATCCTTTCTTCTAATGTGATTTCTAACACAATTTATGCCAATGCATCCATATTCTCCACAGTAATGACATCTACACCAAGTATTATAGTCCCAACCAAATATTGCCTTTACAAATTGTTCAGTTGGATTGAATGGTTTAGATCTACATTTAGGTGCCTTGTGACCTTGTTTCTTGCATTTTCCTTTAAACTTTTCTTTCTCCTTGCATTCATTAGCTTTATGACCATGCTGACTGCAATTATAGCATTTTCCATTGAATTTTTCCTTTCCATTACTCCAACATTTATTTGATGTATGACCTATCTTACCACATTAATTGCATGTGGGTCTTTGATTCCTTTGAGCACATTGTTTGGAGGATTCACCTTCTTCTTTGTATCCAAGTCCTGCTTTGCACTTTTTCCTATAAAGATTCTACTCATTTTGCTAATTCAATTGATCCATGTCTTCTTTGGATTTCATTATTCTTTCGTTGAGTTGCTTCTCAGAGTTTAGATCAACTTTTATCCTTTCATTGATTTTCTTTTCAATGTCTAAATCATTCCTTAACCATTCATTTTTAGATCTTAGACTCATGATTTCTTTATTTTCATTTGAGAGTTGACCAATGAAATTTTCTTGCTGAAGGGATTGATTTTGCATTTCATTGTTCCTTGCCTCCATGTCTTCTTTTTCCTTATTTCTCTTTTCTAAAATTTCAAACAATCCCATTGACCAAATTTTTTGTTCTCTTTTCAATTTTCTTACTTCTTCTTACAAGGAACCATTCTTTTCTAGGAGTTATTTGATTGCATCATTTGTTTCATCTAAATTTCTTAAGGGGAAAAAGTCTTCAATCTTCTCTTCAACATACTAGTGATCATTCATTTTATTTGCAAGTTCCTTCCTTCTTTTTAGGGATTGGAAAATATGTTCCTTTGCTTCCTTGAGTTGAGCTATGGCCATTTCTAGATTTAGTTTTTCATTGTCAATAGCTTTTTCAAGTTTGAATATCTCCATTGTCCTTGATCTTTGATCAAGCTATCAAAATTTATCCTAAGAATCACAATGCTCTGATACCAATTGTTGGAAATAATCAAGACTAGCTAGGTTACTGAGAGGGGAGGGGTGAATCAGTAACCTCAAAACTTTTGAACAAATTCATCACTTAATAACATAATCCATTTACCATTAATAGATCTAATCTACTGCATGCATGAGAAACTGAAAGCACAAAACACTTTGAACACAATATTTGGTGACCTAGAAACCTTCCAAATAGAAAGGAAAATTAGGGTGGGGATTATACCCACAAAAATTCAATACTATAGTATAAAGTTGGCTTGTTAAGGTTTACAATGATCACTTCTAATGATATTCCTTATTAGGAGCAATTACGACTACTAGGTCCACCTTGTTAGAGGTTTTACAAAAATACAATGAAGAATGCACTCGATAAAGAGATTTAAGAAAACACTATTAAATCTACCCTGTTAAAGGATTTGAAGCTAATTCACCTATTAGGATAAAACACTAGATCTGACTTACAACTAAATTGCTGATTAAGATCCTTGAAGTACTGATCGCCTCTTTGTGATAGATGTAACTTTACTGCTCCTAATTTGACCTTGCTATACATTTAGCTTTATTGTTGATTCAAATTTGCATGCTTATCATCACATTAGCATTCACTTCCACCAAAAACATTACTACATCCCTTGGGTATGATACAATACATTACATATATACCAACCCAATTCTCATAATTACAAGCTCGGCCAATACACAAGATAACACCAATATTACTGAGTTGGCCCAAATGTAGAAATTCAAGTTCTGAAAACTAACTTGGTGAATTTCTAATACACAACATCCACTATCATTACTCGGCATCATCATACACTTAGTAGAAGTAGAGGCTCAATCCATACTAATCACTTCAACATAGTTTTGAACTTGGTATAGATTGGAGACTTGGTAGATACCATGTCACTCGGTAGAAATTGAATTCCATATTTACCATGCCTACACTTGGTAAACACTAATCATCCCATCACTCGGTTAACACTAAGTTTGCATCACAAGAACTAATGAATCAGTAGACACTACGAAGCTTGGTAACCTCTAAGCTACTCAATAAAAACTGGTGGACTTCACACTGCCTGAATTCACTTGGTATCCACTAGAATGCTCAGTATGAATTGTGAAACTTGGTAACCATTGAATTACATGGAAAATATTGGAGACTGATCAAAGAGCTCGGTAACCATACAAAATCTAAATAAGTGTTGTTATTAATAAAAAACATGATTTAATGCCAACTATTATTCTAGTGTTTTTTTATATCCATGGATTGTTAGTAAAAAAATTAATTTTATTTATCTTATGTACCTAATTATTTACACTGGGTCGAAGATCTCTCTCAAAATATATTTGTTAAAAGGTTTTAGGACACTTCAAAAGTTCTATTCCCTTTGTAAAAATATATATAGTTGTAATGGAGAACAATAGTTTATCAAATTATTATTTGCTATAGTTTTGCAATGCATATAAGATTTTTTAATGATTTATTATAACTTACTATGTTCACAATTTGTCCATTAAGGAGTTAAAAAAAAAAATTGGGTATTGTCAACTATAACATTAATGGCTAATATTTGCCAATTGGCTAATCTTACTTATTGGGGACACCAATGTTGGCTAACTTTTTTGCACTTTTGGAGTGCCCATGTCTCCTACACTCTACCAAAATTGGGTCCCATCCTTAGGTTAATTGCTAATAATAATATAGTAGTATTTATACTTTAGTGATGAATTTTCCAATGGAATCTATTTTTTCTATGTAGTAAGTTAACTATTTTTGCCTACAATTTTTAAGGCTTGTCTTAGTTAATGGTCATATTTGCCAATATTTGGTAAAAAAAAAGTTACACTACAGGTTAAGTATGTAAATTTGACATGTGTCTCTATTTTGAAGACTTTTCATGAAACTTTTCATCCTTTCTCACCTTTCCACAAAATAGATTCTATTAGGGATGCATGTCTTAATTTTGTGAACTTTCTTTAAAACATGGTATCCTTTTAAAATTTTGGCTTGAAATAGGATTTAGGCCAATGATTTAGGATCATCTAATGGTTAAAAATAATAGGGGTGCTTTCTCCAAACCACCACTCAATAATTTGGAGGGAAACTATAAGGATAAAAGTGGGTTGGATTTAACCTAAGTTTGATGATTAATTAAGCTCCATATAATAATAATAATAAAATAATTGTTTCTAGGTATGTTTACTTTTTCCCATGATTTTCATGAATAATGAAAGATTTTGCATCATTTTATAGAATTTTTGTATGATTGAAAAACATTCACAAATAAAATTAAAAAATTTCCTACTCAAAGTAAAAATTTGCCAATAGAAATTAATTTTCTTCCCCTGAATTAATGTTCAATTTGCCAAAATTTTATGCTTTTTTCTAAAGGGAGGTTTCTTAAAGTTATTCCTGTGTATGGTATAACATATTTTATAAATACTTATCACACCCAACTAATGTAAGAGGATCCTAGGGTATTTAGAAATCCTGTATGTACAGGCATCAAGCTTGAATTTGTGGACTTATTGTTTACATAATTGGGAATATGTTTGAGGCACATTGGAGAACTATGTCCTAAGAGCACATAAATTTTGGATTAATATTGTCAAAGTTAGAGCCATTTTTGTGGATGCTAGTAGTGTGTTCCTAATTTACTGGCAGACTTTGGAGATTGTTACCACGAGCTCTCATCTAAGAGAGTTGGCTTATGTGCTCTTGGATTTGGATATTTGGATGGAATGTGGACCTATGCCTAAGAGCACATGCACTTATTTGGCATTATGAGTTAGTTATTCATTGTAAACTTGGGGCTAGTCCTAAGTATTTAGTTATTTCATTTATTTAATATATGTTGCAAGCTGACTTGTAGCTTGAGGGTATATTTAATGTAAGGATTTATTTAATTTAACTTGATAGGATGACTTATGGCTTGGTTTAGTATAAGTAGAGGATCTTGCAGAATCTATAATCATTATTCATTTAGCATGGAGGAGATGGAGTAGCTAAGAGGAGAAAAGTTTGGTAGAGCTAGTAGGTAAGTGTGGGTTTGGAAACAAGAAGGTTTATTGGTGGCTTGTGAGCACAAATTTAGGATATTTGTGGAGTTTTCTACCAAATTGTGGATATGGGCTAGCATGACATTGGATCCTGTGAGGTCTTGCAGAGTTGTTATTATAATTGTTGATCTATTTGACCATAACCTACAAGGCCTTATAGTCAGGCATGCTAATGTAAAAATCTTATGATTCTATTACAAGAATTAAAGTTTTTTGGATCCAACTAGTTTTGTTATTGTTTGCATTCCACTGCATTGTTATTAGTTAGGGGCTAGGACATCCCCTTTGGAGACTCTCCTACCTGGTACTGCATCAAGTGTTCAAAGCTGGTTGATCTTGTGGATTTGTTGCTTTGGGTTTAAGATGATCTTGGGAGATGCCTCCAAGAAGATTGGACCCTAGGGAAGTTGAAGATCTTTATGGTTTTGTGGAACTAAGGATTACGAAGAAGATTATATTAGATTTTAGATTTGAGATGGATCTGATGAAGAATGATATGGTTTTTGAGACCATGAGAGATATAGATTGTGTACCTAGGAGTGTGGGTACAAGAGATGGTTATGAAGAAGCTTTTGAAGACTTTGAGTCCATTGGATCTAGTGGTGAAGAAAAAGTTTATTGGATGGAGAGACATGTGGAAGACAAAATTTATTAGTTGGATAGATCTAGATCTAAACTAAAATTGAAGCATAAGATAGATATTTCTAATTTCTTAGGTACTTTAAATCCTAAAGACCTAATTGATTGGATTGGTGAGCTAGAAGACTAGATTAAGTTAGAGGATATTGAAGATCTTCTCAGGGTGAGTTTGGAAAATACTAAGCTAAAAGGGCATGTTCCTTCATGGTGGAAAGAATTGTAAAGTGATAGAGGAGAAGGTGAAATGAAGATCACTAGGTGGAGATTGATGGTGATGAAATTAAAAGCTAAGTTCATTCATGTTGATTATGAGGTTGAGTTTTTTAAGAGATTGCAAAATCTAAAACAAAAGGATATGATTGTGAAGGATTATATCGAGGAGATTCACATGTTGACAATTTGGTCTAGACATAGAAATTTTTGTAAGGAAAAAGTGGCTAGATATATTAATAGTTTGAGATTCCCAATTCAACATGAGATATGTATGTTGAATATTGCTTTAGTTGAAAATTCTTATTAGTATGCTTTGAATCTAATTATTATGGGAAGGAGAAGTAGGTGAAGGATAAACAGACTATTAAGGATAAACCAAAACCTCTTGAGCAAAGGAAGAGAATAGATAGAGGTGCATATAAGGGGACTTGTTTCAAATGTGGTGGAGAAGGACTATGCTTTTGAATGTCCCAATACTGATAGAAAGGTTAGTGACAAAAGACTTGTGGTATATGAGAATGTGGATTCAGTGAATGAGCCTAAGAAGGAGGAGAACTTGTTGGTTCATCAAGTGTTTCTTGGTAAGAAGGTGTAGAAATATTTGTAAAGGAGGAATTTGTCCATGACTCAATGTAGGTCTAGAGGTGAATACTAGAATGTGATTGTGGATGGTCGTAGTACTAGTAACCTATTTACTAAGGAGATGATTCAAAAACTTTATTTGAAGAGAGTGAGACATCATTTTCCTTATATGATCAATTGGTTTCAAGATGAATAGGCTTTGGAAGTGAGGGAGCAATGTCTTGTTGAATTTTAGATTAGATAGTATGTGGATCAAATGTTATGTCATAGTGTGGACATGAGTAGTTGTTGCATATTACTTGGTAGACCTTGGAAATATGATTTCAGGGCAATGCATGATTATGTCAAGAATGTGTTTAGTATTGACAAGGGTGGCAAGAAGAATTCTCTAATTCCTTTGTAAGATATAGAACTTGGTATGAGGAACCTTAGTCTTCGTCATTGAGTTGAGTTGAAAAATTCCCAAAGGATTAGAGATTGGCATGGAAAATAGACCTATGGCACACCAAAGATAGAAGTGAACATGGTAGTTGTAGGAAAGGAGTTCCAAAAGTATAACAAGAGAAAGAGTGTACAAGTATGTGTAGTAGAGGACATAAATGTGGAGAACCATTTTGGGGCTTGTGTGATGAGCCCTAGAAGATATTCTTTCAACTATTAAGTGTTAGGATTAAACCACAGATAGAAATAAAAATTTGCATGCAAATATAACCAATAACATAAAATAATAGATCACACAGAAAAGAACACAAGGCACCAAGATTTAACATGGTTCACCCAATCCCTGGTCTACATCCACCAAATAGCAAGTCTGATATTATTACAATCTAGTGATTACAACCTGATTACAATCCATAATCCCTTACAACTCAATACTACTACAAGAACCAATTTTCACATCATCACAATGAAACAATCCCTAACCCTAGGCCCTTTTATACAAGTATTTTTATGCCATTTTAGGGTTACAACATGTTGGCCATATGTCATCCATGACCCAAATTTTTTTTGGGGGTGATGCCCCAAACCTCAAAGAATTTATGATGTATGTATAGGACTTTCTTGATCAATCACCACAAACTAACAATCTCCCAATTGGGGACTGATCAAGCTCCACACTAAAAAACAATCTCCCACTTGGAGATTGATCTTGTAGTTATACCACTACCACATGGGGCTCCCACTAGATCAAACCATCCTGGAACCTGCTATTCTTTTATTCATGTTTAGAAGACCAATCGAAGTAGAAGAGAAGTTCAACTTCTCCCTTGTTACCACCTTCATAAACATAGTTGTTCGATTGTCATCTATATGTATCTTATCAAGCTTTAACTATCCATCCTCCAAAACTAACTAAATGAAATGGTACCACAACTGTATGTGTTTGGTCTTTAAATGCATAGCTGAATTCTTTGCAAGATGAATGGAACTTTGACTATCTATAAATAAATAATTATCCCTCTAAGGGTGTTCCAATTCTTCCAAGAAGAATTGAAGCCATGTCATCTCCTGGGTTGCCTCTATAGAAGCTACATACTCTACCTCTGCAGTGGATAAATCATTAACCTTCTATAACCTAGAAACCTAGCTCATGGCTACCCCACCAATAGTAAAGACATAAGCTATAGTAATCTTCCTAGTATCAACATCCCTTACTGAATCTAAGTCAACATAGCCCTATAAATCAGTAGTAGAGCCTCAAAAGTGTAAACATTTATTAGATGTTCCTCTTAAATATCTAAGAATCCATTTGATGGCATTCCGATGCTCAATTCCTAGATGACTCATATACCTACTAACAACTCCCACTACATGTACAATATCTGGCCTAGTACATACCATATCATACATCAAGCTTCCTACAGCTAAAGCATAGGTTACCTTGGACATCTTATCCTCCTCTTCTTGTGCCTTAGGACACATCTCCTTAGTCAACTTCAAATGACCAAGTAAAGGTGTACTGACAGCTTTAGCATTCTCCATAGAGAAACATTGCAACACCTTCTCAATATAATCAACCTAAGATAGCATCAATTTTCTATTTTTCCTATCTCTACAAATTTTTATACCAAGGATTTTTTTTTCTGCCCCTAAATCCTTCATAGAAAATGCATGTGCTAATTGGCATTTCAACCCCTTAATGCTATCCATGTTAGACCCAGCTAAAAGCATATCATCAACATATAAACATAAAATAATATAGTTGTCATCATCCAACCTCTTAAAATAAATGCAATGATCTAAATGACACCTATTGTATCCATGCTCATGCATAAAACTGTCAAATTTTAGATACCATTGCCAAGGTGCTTGCTTCAAGCCATATAAACTCAATTTGCACACTGAGTTCTTCTTACCTTTGATTGCAAATCCCTATGGTTGAGCCATATATATCTCTTTATCCAAATCACCATGAAGGAAGGTTATTTTAACATCAAGCTACTCTAAATGCAAATCTTTAGTAGTCACAAGACTTAAAATAGTAGAGATAGAATTCATCTTAATAACAGGAGAAAATATCTCATCAAAATCAATGCCCTTTTCCCGTTCAAATCCTTTCACAACTAACCTGCTTTTAAATCTTTTCTTACCTCCTTCCTCTTCTTTCAACCTATAAACCCACTTATTCTATAAAGCTCTTTTACCTGCAAGAAACTTGCATAAATCTCATGTCTTATTCTTTAGCAAAGAGTCCATTTAATCTTTCATTACAGACTCCCACTAAATCTTAGTATCCACCTGCATAGCTTCATCATAAAATTTAGATTCACTAGCATCAGTAAGTAAAATTGAATACAAAGAGGGAGAGAAACTTTCTGAAGGTTTAATTTTCCTTGTTGACCATCTAACGTTCACCGATGTGTGTGGTATTTTTTGTTGTAGTTGTTGCACATTTGAGGAATGGTTGGACCATTAGCTTTTGGAGTATCATCCAACATTACATAATCATCTTCTTTCTTCTCATGTTGCTGCAACAAATCTTTGTACAACACTTTCTCATTGAATATGACATCCTTACTTCTTAAAATTTTATGATTTTCAAAATCCCAAGCCTATAACCAAATTCATTAATTCCATATCCAACAAATACACATTTCTTTGACTTAGCTTCTAGCTTGGTTCTATTTTCAGAATCTATGTAAGAAAATGCTTCACAGACAAAGGTTTTGAGAAAAGAATAACTCACCTTCTTACCAATCCATACTTCCTCTAGAATACCATAGCCCAAAGGAGTAGAGGGACCTCTATTCATTAAATATACAATAGTATTGACAGCCTCCACCCACATGTGTAAGGGCAACCCAGCATGCAACATCATGGTCCTTGCACTCTCCATTATAGTCCTATTCATGCATTCAACCACTCCATTTTCCTATGGATTCCCTTGAATAGTTTTCTGTCGATGAATATCATTAGTGGAGCAATAATCTTCAAATTAATGACTGCAATACTTACCAACATTATCAGATCTAAGACATTTTAATTTCTTATCAATCTCATTTTCAACCAAGCATTTCCATTTTTTAAAAGTTTGAAATACATCAAATTTCTATCTAAAGAAATAAAACCATATTTTTCTATTTGCATCATCAATAAATGTAAAATAATAATGAGAGTCACTAAGGGAAGATACTTGAGCTAGTCCCCATACATCTGTATGCACAAGCTCTAATTTCTCCTTTTTGTTTTCCTTCCTAGTCTTTACAAAACTTACTCTCTTTTGTGTTCCATACACACAACTTTCATAGAAATCCATATTAACACATTTCAGACTTGGTAAAACTTTCTTTGAAGGAAGTAATTTCATACCTGTCTCACTCATGTGCCCAAGTTTGTTGTGCCACAACATTGTATTAGAATCTACAATAGCTATTTGTTTTCCCTGCTCAACTGCAACAATTGTTCCTAAACATTTATTTTTCTTTGAAACAATTAAAGTATAAGGAATAATAGAACCTATACAAAGATATAAGGTGCCTACATTCACACTTTTTTCTATTACAAGGGAACCTTTTGAAAACCTTCCAATTTTTATCATTAAAAGTAACTACACAACCCTTATCACTGAGTTTCCCTATTGAAATTAAATTCCTACTCAACCTTGGAACATATCTTACCTCATGTAGTAGCCAATGATCCCCATTCTACAACTTAATCTTATTTTTTCTCTTTCCAACAATTTGACAAGGTTCATTATCCCCCAAATAAAAAAGCCCAAAATCCCCTTGGACATAATCAATGAAATAACCTCTATGAGGTGTAGCATGAAATGAACCACCAGAATCTAAAACCCATGAATCATCAACACTTTATAAGATAGAAGCAAAGCATCCTCTTTAGATTTTTTACTTACCACATTTTCCTCCTTGTCTCCATTTGGTTTATCTCCTTCATTTTTCTTTCGATTACAGCAATCTTTCTTTTTATGACCTATTTTCCCATAGTACCAGCTATTGTTTGATCCTCTCAATAAAGACCTCCTCCCTTTGACTTTATTCTTGATTTCCCATGATTTCCAAAATTACTTCCTCTCTTAGTCATTCTACCCTTGCTTTGTGCATTTAAAGAACTTTTAGATGTAGATCCACCTAAGGATTTCCTACAAGTTTTCTTAGCCAAAATAACACCGATCACATCATCATATTTTAGGGTACTAGATCCAAGAATAGAATTACTCACGACCATTACCAAGCCATTCTAGCTTTTAGGAAAAGAACACAAAATCAAGAGAGCCCTAATTTCTTCTTCAAAATTGATGCCCACAGAAGATAATTGACTAGTAATAGTATTAAACTCATTTAAATAATCTGCAATAGATCCACCTTCTTCCATTTTCATATTAAATAAACACTTCATGAGAAATACCTTGCTTGAAGTGTAGGGATTTTCATATAGTTTCACTAGGGTTTTCATCAACTTTTCTATTGTCTTCACTTTTGTAATATTAAATGCAACTGATTATTCTAGGCATAATAAAATGCTTCCAAGTGTCTTTCTATCCAAAAGATCTCATTCATCATTTGACATAGATCCCTAATTCTTGGCTTTTCCTTCTAATGGCTTCCATAAATCCTTCTGATAAAGATAGTCTTCCATTTGCATCTTCCATAACTAGAAGTTCTTCCCATTAAACATATCAACCCTTAGCTTACCCTCGTTAGCCATTGCTCCCACTCAACCGTGAGACTTTCTTGCAGAGCATAACTTAAAAAAACCTTTCTCTGATACCACTTGTTAGGATTAAACCACAGACATAAATAACAATTACATGCAAATATAACCAATGATAGAAAATAATAGATCACGCAGAAAAGAACACAAGGCACCAAGATTTAGCGTGGTTCACCCAATCCTTGGGCTACATCCACCAAATAGAAGGTCTGATATTATTACAATCTAGTGATTACAACCTGATTACAATCCATAATCCCTTACAGCTCAATATCGCCATAAGAACCAATTTTCACATCACCATAATGAAACAATCCCTAACCCTAAGCCCTTTTATACAAGTATTTTTATGCCACTTTAGGGTTACAACATGTCAGACATATGTACAGTACTTTCCTTATCAGTCACCACAAACTAGCATTAAGATCATATTTTCTTCACACTTTGGTTGTCTAATGCAGAAACATCTCAGGGTAGTCATAAATCATGTATGCATGGGCATTGAACTTAGATTTGTAGACTTGTGGTTTTCATAGTTGGGGATATGTTTGAGGCACATTATGGAACCTTGTCCTAAGAGTGCATAACATTTGGAGTAATTACAATGGATTTAGAGCCATTTTGGTGAATGCTCATAGTTTATTGTTGATTTACTATTAGACTTTGGAGATTGTTTCTATGAGCTCTAATATATGTGAGTTGGCATATGCACTCTTGGATTTGGATAGATAAATAGCTCATAAATCTATGCCTAAGAGCGCCTACTCTTATCTTGCCTTATGAATTAGTTAGGCATTATAAACTTGGGGCTTATCCTAAGTATTTAGTTATTTGATGTATTTAATGTATGTTGCAAGTCAGCTTGTAGCTTGAGGGTTTATTTAATGTAAGGGTTTCTTTAATGTAACTTTCTAGGTTGACTTGCAATTTGGTTTAGTATAAGTAGAGGATCTTGTGGAGTCTAGAGTTATTATTCTTTTAGCCTAGAGAAGATGGAGTAGCTGAGAGGAGTGAAGCTTGGCAAAGCTAGTAACTAAGAGTGGGCTTGGGAAATAAGAAGGTTTTTTGGTAGCTTTTGAGCACAAGTTTAGATTCTTCTTGGGGTTTTCTACTGGATTGTGGATCTAGAGTTGTATGAGGTTAGATCTTGTGAGGTCTTGCAAAAGTGTTATTGGAATTGTTGATATATTTGGCCATAACCTGGAAGACCATATAGCCAAGCATCTTTGATGTAAATCTTATGATTCTTTTATGAGAATTGGCATTTTTTGGATCTAGATCTCTATGCTATTATTTATATTCAATTGTGCAGCTATTTGTTGATGGTTAGGATGCCTCTTTCAGAGACTATGTTGCCTTGTACAACATCACCCACTCTCCAATAATAGTGTTTTGTGGGTTAGTTCATAATCTTGACTTTCAAGTTGAATAAATAAACTTTAGTAACACCAAAATACTATCAAGGAGAGGGACTCTATTAAATATTTATTCATTTGGCGAGTTAGTAAAATAATTAGACTCATTTACATTTCAAGAGTTTTCAAAAAGGTTTTCCAATGTATTTGATGGATTTCTTATATGTGATATTCAATTTTCTATTTCTTATTTTTTCAATCATCCTTGAGACATTGAGTAACCTTAGATTCTTAGTTTGCATACATTATTAAGGATTCCTTTTAAATAAAGTAGCAAGGACTTGAAAATTTTTATTGAAAAAGATACTTGGAAGGATAATTAAAGAATTTAAAAATCATCTCTACTATGAGTAAGCAACCCAAACACTCCGAAAAATAAAATAAAAAAATTAATTACTAATGTTAATCTTATAATATTTTTTATTTATTTTCAAATTTTGGTATTCATGTTAATGGGTTTTGAAAGAGATGGAAAACTTTCCCTTAGGTGTTAAAATTTTTGGGATTTGATGTAATCTTTTTCATTATTTCTTGTGTGAATTTGTGAAGATATTTTGTACCTTGGATTCTACCTCACATCTATATATTTAGAAATATGATAGAATTTACTAAAATATGGACAAGTTTAAGATGGAAGGTGCCATAGAAAAAATAAGATAATGATAGTCATTAAATAAAAAGATATATAACCTCTTTACTATAGTATTTGATAATGAACTCCTAACACCCTAGGACCATCTACAAAATAAAATAATCCTTCTATAGTAGACAATAGAAAGAATATCTTTCTTCAGTAGAGCTATATACTTACCAACATAGATTTGAAGAATGAGTATCATTTTATAAGAAGTAGAGAATGAGATGAGGAACTATATTCAATAAAAGTTATGGGTTGTATGAGTGTTCGATGATTTATTTTGGACTATGCAGTTTATAGTAATTTCATGATGTTGATGACTAAAGTATTGTAAATATTTTTTGGTATGTTTGTGAGTGTTTTCTTAGATGAAAATATGATTTTTAGTAAGGAAAAATAAGATCATCTATTAAATTTGAGACAAGTATTATAGATTTTGAGAGATGAAAAATTATTGATAAATATTAAGAAGTATACATTGTTGGAAAAAGAGCTTGTGTACTTGGGATTTTTGTTAAAAAAAATATACACTAAAAATGAATCTTGATGATGTTATATATTTTTGAATAACCTACACCTAAAAATTTTGAGAGGTAATATTAATTCATGGATTGGATGGTTTTTGTTGGAAAGATAATAGGAAAAGTAAACTCTGAGAGGGGGGTTGAATCAGTCCTTCAAAACTTTAACCACAAAATCATTTACCACACATCCATTTGACAATTTCCGTGTAAACTGAAATACCAAACTAAGTATGATCATCCATAGTATGAAATTAAATAAACATTCAACACATATATGACACAAGATATTTGGTTACCCAGAAACCCGCCAATGAGAAGGTGATAATCTGGTAGGGATGACAGCCACAAATCTTCACTATTGCAGTTGTAAAGTGTATCCAATTAAGTGTATCCAATGAAGGTTACCATGTTTGATCATAAACTATGATCTACCCTGTAAAAGGTATGCCCTATTAAAGGCTTATAAGATTTTTAGATCTTACCCTATTAAAGGATTTCAACACCCTGTTAGAAGTGTACCATATTAAAGGACTTAAATTTACAATAAAGCAAGCACCTTGTTAAGGATTTACAAAAACCTATTAGGACTACTCTGTAAAGAGATTTAATTGATTCACCTAGCAGAATTTCTTAGCAATGATCTTGTAGTTAGCACTCTACCACTAGATAACAGATCACCTATTTGCATGTATCTTTGATCATGTCTGTTCAGATGTATCACTTCTTTCCTCTATTCTCTAACAGATTTGCAATTTAACTTGATCATTATCACAAATCCTTAGCCACCATGAATGCTTTGTTTTTGCATGCAAACTTCTCTCTTTGTACAAATAATGTTTTAGGGTTTACCTTCCTTAAGAAGACCTAGGTGACTTAGGGTTAGGTATGAATCAACAATTTTGATTCATCTATTTTTCCTATTAATCCATCTCTTTAACTAATTGGTTGCATGTGCTGCATAGAGATCCACTATATAGATTCGTTCTTATCATCTAGAATCACAAAAAAATCCTTAAGTTGGCTCAAAAATAATTTACGTAGAAGTTCATGCCATTACAAAAAACTATGTCCAAAACTATCTTACTCAACACTTGAAGTCTTTGATGCTCAACATCCACTGTATCTTCAATGCTATAACTTAGACTCTAAATAACTTGGCATCTATTGATCACTTGACATCTAAATCATTCAACATCAATTGTCTACTCAACACTTGAGTGACTCAGCACTTACTATTTACTTGCCACATACTATATATCCTGCTCTCCATACACTATCTAACAACCTATGCTCAACATACATTACTTGTTTGACATAAACTAAGTGTTATCTAGTAAATGGCTTGAGTATCTTGTCACTCATATGTCAAAACCAATCTAAGATTAAAAATCTCCCCCTTTGACATGAGAGGCAAAAACACTTGGTCTTGTATAAATAATATTAACTTATGAGCACAACTCAAATAATCTCTATTCAATACTTGGCTTACATAAAAATTCTCAAATTTTCAAAATTGTGCAAAACTTGTGACTTATTAGTCATACCTTCATATTTTTATAACTCCCTCTAAGTAAATTGTTCTTTTCTAAATTTGAATAATCCTACTAAGTAAATCTATTGTACTATTGTGCACTGTGTTGGCCTTATTTATGTACTACCTCCCCTTTAGTTTGGTCTCCCCCAAGACTTATTCATTCTCCCCTTTTGTCTTTGTCTTTTTCAAAATTTATTCTCCCCATTTTTGATACTTATGTCATGGGTGGTACATGAATAGTGTGTTTGTCCAAGAATGATTTATGGACCTCCATTATAAGCTTTAATGTTGTATTCGAGTTTCTGCACACTACCTCTAGAGATTTGATTTGAATATCTAACTTGGTAGCAAGGTTAACTAGGCCTTCATTAGTAGAAATATGGGAATCTTTCTTCATCAATGTTTTTGCAAATGTTAGTTCCTTGTGCAACACCTCCATGTGAGGGGTCAACATGGACTGGATGTTGATTAGTATAGCCTAGATGTTAGTATCTTGAGCTTGTAATGCTACTAACTTGCCTTGTGCTGACAGAAAATTTCTAAAATGAGACTAGCTTTGACCAAGAGATTATTGTAGGATTTTAACTATTGACTTCAAATATCCCTCTAGGTGGTCAATGTGTTTCTACACTTTTTGTGTTAATAGAGTTACATCACACAACTTCATCTAAGAGAGAAAATGTACTTCAACACCTTCTTCACATCATCAATTTTTCTTTTGCCTTTATCAAATTCACTACTAGGTGCTTTTGACCTTTTTGGACAATTTCTATTGATGTGACCAATCTTCAAACAACTAAAACATGTAGTTTGACTTGACCATCTACTGTAGTCACTTCTAAAATGTGTTCTAATGCAATTCTCGTCAACATGTCCATACTCTTAACAATAGTGACAACTATACCTTGTATTGTAATCCCAATTTTAGGATCTATCAATATGATTTACCTTAGCTTGCTTGTTTGATGACTACTGAGGCTTGGATATGCACACATATGCTCTATGTCCATACTTATTATAGTTGTAGCAGAAACCTTCAAATATTTGTTTCCTTGTAGTCTTGGTATTGCATTCTATTGCAAACAATTGGTTAATTTTTTATTGTCTTTGATGTTACACAAAATGTCATATATGTACTAGTCAGTTTATGTTGAGCTCACTTGGGTGATGAAGTTAGTTTCCTATGTTTGCTAAGAATTCTAGAGCTTTCCAAGTTCAAAAGAGAGTGTTAACCGAGTTCACTCGAGAGACAAAGAGAAGGGACTTTCTAATGAATGGTTCATAAGGCACAATACTTGGTGAAGGTTGCAAATAGAGTGGGGTTAATTATAGAGAGAACTCCATAGTTAAGCACACTCAAGCTGGAGTAGAACTAGGATGGGTGACCTCCTAGGAAGTCCTAATGCTTCACCTGTATGAGTATCACCTAGATCAAATGAGTGGTAAGTGTTCCATTTATTCTCATGAGACATGGATTCATGTGTGAATCACTACTCATGATATATGGGTCAAGGAGTTTGAC
Source organism: Cupressus sempervirens (assembly GCA_028749045.1). NCBI lineage: Eukaryota > Viridiplantae > Streptophyta > Pinopsida > Cupressales > Cupressaceae > Cupressus > Cupressus sempervirens. The sequence continues at coordinate 207,833,476 of CM053786.1, read as the reverse complement.
TGAAAAACTACACAGTTAATTCCTAATGGCAATATGACAATTTAACTTTATGTGGAAAATAACTCCTACTTATTAGACAAAGAGAAGTTTGCAAAAGTTAAGTGTTTACTGAGAACACTCGGTTAAAAAAGAGAAGTTGGATGGAATTAGTATAAACCAAGATCACTCAGTTACCAAAGAAAGTTTGTGAATGATCTGATTTCTAGGATCTAGGACTATTACAAATAATGCTAACCAATTACATAAAGTTAATTTTAAAGCTTTAATAAAGCAAAATTAATGTAATTGAAAATAAGAAAACACAAAATGAGATAAAATAAAGAGAGATGGAGACACAACACATTTTATTTCAGAATTCGTTCGGGAAGGACTATGTCTCTAGGTCCAGCTCCAATAGGGGGATCAATTTGATTAACTCCAATAAATCAATACATGTGATTTGTGACAATTCCCTTCAAGCACATGCAGAAAAATTCCTCTATGTGCAGGAAATATCACTAAGTCTCTACATAGACAACCTCTCTCTCAACATTTGCATTATTTCTCCCTTCATTTTTCCATGCCTTCAAAAGGCCCCTAACCCCTCTTTTTATACCAAACAATGTCTAATAATAGGGAAAAGTATATTTAGACCCTTACAACAGTCTCTCCTCAGAGTGGGGCTCATTTCCATTTTATAAATTTTTCATTATTTACTAATTTCCCTTATTTAGGCAAGGGGAAATCAGCTTTGATAAAGTTTAAATAAAATCTTTGCTAAAAATATCACATGCCACTCACGTGGTGCAGTGGTAATGAAAACTTTTGAAAGGCACAATAGGGAGAGGGTGGTCGGTGGTTCCAACCACTGCATCACCCTTTACACCGAACTAGGGTTGGTTAATGTTTATCAACAACATTGCCCATTATATGCTTGAAGGTTTTTGGTGGCGTAATGGCCACCGACTCTATTTTGACGCCTAGTGGTCAAGGGTCGACCCCCACTGCTCACTTGTCAATGTTGAAATTTGAATGCCGCCATGTAGATATAATTCCAACAAACTCGAAGGTGCCAAGTGGCTTCCTACCATACACATGGCACCTAAAAAAAAATTTATTAATTAATGCCATGTTAGTGACACGTGTCACCTCTGTAATCAGCCATGTCACCATCATCCATCCTTTTGGTCAACCACCTTTGACCACACATAACTTTTGCATACAAAGTCCAATTTTGACGAAACGAACGTCTCTGGAAAGCTCTCGATGAGACCCTCATTTTGGCACCAACTTTGACCAATTTTGGAGAGTTTGAAATTTTTCCTTTTTGATGACCTTTGCCCAAGGTTTGACCCAACTTTGACTAGCCATATCTCGAGTGTATGAACTCTATTTTTGCCCATTCGAATTGCATTGGGTCTAGAATTTTGAAGACTTTAAAATGATGTTGATTGTTGGAGTTTTGGAGATACTTCAATTTTTGGTGAAAATATCCCTTGGATTAGTGAATATGCAATGTTAACCAAATTCACTTGGTTAACATGGGAAAATCATTTTTGAGTTAGTGTCTACCAAGCAGGGTCACCTAATGAAGGATTTTCTTATTTTGGCATATTGAGTTTAATAGATTTGTATTTGTGTTCTAGCCAACTAAGAAAATGAATATTAATTGTTCTAAGTTGAATTCAAGCTGACTTGAAAATGCATAAGCTATTAATATAAGGTCAAGTTGAGGATTGAATGTGCGCAAGTGTATGGAAGAAAATAAGATTCTTAGAGGAAGTGAATTAGATGGATAAGAAGAATATACTTGTGGAGCTATAAAGATACATTCAATGAGAAAGGATCAAATATTCAAGCCATGATTGAGATATTTAATCAGCAATTCAGTTGCATCATAAATTAGGCCATTTCATTTTCACTCTCTAACCACTATAGTAGTGAACTAAATCTCTTAATAGAGTTGGCTTAACAACTATTTGTAAATCCTCTAACAAGGTGGCATTTCTAGATTGAAGTGTCTAAAGACCTCTAACAAGGCCACTCCTAATAGGGTGATTAAATCCTCTAACATGGCCACACCTAATAGTGTGTTGTGTAACCTTTAATAGGGTTGGATCCTAGTAGGACTCACTTTAGAAGAGTGAAAATCAGTAACTAGTTGCAATTGGCAATTTTTCCCAAACTACATTTCTACATTAAATCTTGGTGTCACTTGTGTTCATGATATTCCTTTTATGTGTATGCAACTAAGTTAAGTAAGGATAATCATAGATAATATCTTAAGATTTTCATTTTCCAAGTTATAGTTGTTATTTAAATGATTGTCAAGTTATGACATTTTTTGGTGTAAATTGAGTTCTTACGTGTTTGTTGAGTAGCCATATTTTTTGTAAAGTTTATTTTTTATGTTGACATCTAAGGGATTTAGGATTTTTTTTAGTGGTAAATAATTCACACCTCCCCTCAAAATTACTCCTATTGTATTTCCAAAAATTGGTATCAGAGCTTCTTAGTGCCTATAGACACATTTCAAGGACCTAAGCTAAAGGACATGATGTCTTATAGAAAAGACATTCCCAAGTTGAAAAGTGATAACTTCAGGGCAAGGTAGGAACTTATGAAGTTGCACCTAGTAACCATCAATGATTCAAGTTTGAAGTATCTTGAAAATTCTTACAAGGCTCCTACTAGAACATTGACTATGTAATAGATTGTTGAAAAGAAAAATCATAACATCATGATGATTGACATTGCATTAGCTCTTAACTATGCTAAATTTGATAGGGTCAAATGATGTGCTACTATTCATGACATATGAAGCAAACTGAAGGATATCTATGGAGGTGATGATAATGTGAAAAGATTCAAATTAGAAAGCTTGAGAGGTTAGTTTGATTAGATGAAGATGAGAGAGGATGGAAACATTGCAAAATATGTTGAAAGAATCAAAGCCATTGTCAGTATTATCAAAGCCTTAGGAGGAACAATTAAAGATGTGATAATGGTAAGAAAGGTACTCAAAACTCTTCTTCCTATCTATGTAATCAGAGTATCTTCTATTTAAGAGATGAGATGTGACCCAAATAACAAGATAACCTTGGATTCTCTAGTTGGAAGATTGACTACATTTGAACTAGATAACTATGATAATTATACTCCTAGTTCTAGCAATCTTGAGCCTGCATTTGAAGCCAAAGTATCATTTAGGAAGAAAGCTAAAAAGTCTAAAAGAAAACAACCTAAAAGTGAAGAGGAAGACAATTTTGATAGTGATCTTGAAGCCATTGAAGCATTCCTTGCAAGAAGGTATGGACCAAAGGAAAACTAAATTATAAAGGCAAAATATGTTTAATATATTTTTCTTGTGAAGAAATTGGACACATTGCTGCAAGATGTCCAAACAAAGAAAACAAAGATGAAAAGAAGCATAGCAAGTACAAAGGAAAGAAGGTTTTCAAAAACTTCAAAGACTACAAGGACAAACATAAGAAATATTTCTTTATGGCTAAAGATTTAGATAGTAGTGAAGATGATAAAATGGAACTTATCTATCATGTTAGCGAAAATGATACATGGATTATTGATAGTGGTTTCTCAAATCATATGACTAGTGAGAAAAAAAAGTTTGAACATATGGAACATTATCATGGTGGAAGTGTGAGATTCATAAAAAATGAACTATGTTGCATAAAGGGAAAAGGTTGTATCTCACTAACCAATGAACTTATATGTGATAATGCTTACTGGATTGAAAAACCAAAGCATAATCTACTGAGAATGGCATAGTTCAATTACATTGGATTCAAGGTAGAATTCATGAATGGGAAGGCCAAGCTATTGGATGGAAAAGAAAATCTAATTGGGTCTAGTAAACAAGCTAAAGGTAATCTATTCTACCTAGATCTCAGTGAAAGTTCATGTTTCATTTATCAAGTAGAAGAAAAATGATTGTGAGATAAAAGGTTATGTCATGTGGACTTTGATAATCAGATAAAAATAAGCAAAAATAAAAGAGTGAGAGGTATTTATAGTTTGAGGAAACCAGATATGGGCCTATGAAAAAATTGTCAAATTGATAAGATGGGTAAGACAAGTTTCAAAAGAAATCACTATCATTCTGAAGAAGTCTTAGAGGTGTTTCATACAGACTTATGTGGGCCTATAAAAATAGAGAGGTATAGTGCAGATAATTATTTTATTCTTTTTATTGATTATTCTAGAATGATGACTATAATGTATCTAAAAGAGAAGTCGAAAGCTTTCCAAAAGTTTTAAGTGGTATCTTGCAAGAGTAGAAAAAGAAACTGGAAAGAAACTAAAATGTTTGATATTAGATAGAGGTGGTGAATTCATCTCTACTTAATTCAATGAATTTTTCATTCAAAGAGGAATTAAAAGACAAGTATCAACCCTTGGTACACCACAAAAAAATGGTATAGCTAAGAGGAAGAATAGATCAATCATAGATTGTGCAAGAACATTGATGATAGAAAAGAATATTGCAATCAAATATTGGATGCAAAAAATCAATACTGTAGTGTATACTTTCAATAGAGTATAGCTATAGAAAGACTCAAATCAAACTCCTTATGAACTATGGTATGGCTACAAACCTAATGTAAGTTACTCAAAAATATTGGGTAGCAATTGTTATATTCTGAAAGAGACTAGGAAAGGTAAATTTGATGTCAATGGTGATGAAGGTATATTTCTAAGATACTCTAGTAGAAGTAAAGCATATATATATATATATATATATATATATATATATATATATATATATATATATATATATATATTTGAATTTATATCCACTCATAAGGTCATAGAAAGTGCACATGTGAGAATTGATGAGTTTTTAGAAAAGAGTGAAGAAGATAGCAGCAAAAAACTTGAGGATTATAGAAGGTTTATTTACTATGAACCTGATAGTTTTCCAAATCTTATTGGAAGTTAAAAGAGTTCACCTCCCAAGTCCCTAAAATCAATAGAAGCACTCGAGTTTTATCCAATGCAACCTGAGTCATAGTCTAAAGGACCCGATTCACAATCAAAGGCTACCAAGTTGTAGCTAGAGGAAATTGAGTCTAAAGGACTTGAGTCACAGGGAGTGGGACCCAAGCTTGATATAGAAGATTATGGTGAGGCTAGTAGAAGAAATTTTAAATCCAAAGTACCTATGTTGGCAAGATATGTTAGAAGGAACCATGCACTTGATCAAATAATTGGAGACAAGTCGGGTGGTACAATGACAAGAAACAAATTGAAAGGTACATGTTTTCTTACTGAATTTGAACCTAGATCAGTTAAAGATACCTTGGATAATGAAATTTGGATTGAAGATATGGATGAAGAGATAGAAAAATAGAAAGGAATAAGACCTAGACTCTTATTCCTAGACCAAAGGACAAGAATGTAATTGGCACAAAGTGAGTTTTCATAAATGAGTTGAATAAAGATGGAGAAGTTACTAAAAGCAAAGCAAGGTTAGTATGCAAAGGTTATTCTCAGGAAGAAGTTATTGATTATGATGAAACTTTTTCTCCTATTGCAAGATTAGAAGGTGTTATAACTTTACTTTCTTATGTTGCACATAAAGGATTTAAAGTTTATCAAATGGATGTAAAATCTACATTCTTGAATGGAATTCTTGAGGAGGAAGTCTACATAGAACAACCTGAAGGTTTCGTAGATCCTAGCAAAAAGGATATGGTTTTTAAATTGGACAAAGAATGGTATGGTATCAAGAAATCTCCCAAAACTTGGTATGAAAGACATCATAACTACTTGATAAAAATTATTTTTCAAAGAAGAAATGATAACAATAGCATGTATATCAAAGAGGGACCAGACATGAATATTGCATTGGCTAAAATCTTTGTGGATGATACAATATTTATTAGAAATGATGATTTATGAGTAGAGAATTTGAGATGTCCATGTTTGGAGAGATAAACTTCTTTTTTGGATTGAAAATTCAACAAAAGAAAGATGTTATCTACATTACTCAATCCAAATATATAAAGGAGATTCTAATGAAGTTTAGAATGAAGGATTTAAGACCAGTTGGAACACCTATGTCTACTACACATAATATTTCCAAAAATGATGATTCCAAAGAAGTAGATCAAACCACACATAGGTCAATGGTTGGAAAACTACAATATGTAGTGCACACAAGGCCTGATATTGCATTAGCAACTGGTATGGTGGTAAGATTCTCAACAAATCCTAAAGAAAATCATATGATCACAATCAAGAGAATCATGAGGTATCTGAAGGGAACTAAAGACTATGGATCATGGTATAAAAAAGGAGGTAATTTGGATTTAAAATCATTCACAGATGTTGATTGCAAAGGAAGTGTTGATGATAGAAAGAGCACTAGTGGTAGAGCATTCTTTCTTAGTAAAATACTAGTGTCTTGGACAAGTAAGAAGCAAAATTGCATTTCTTAGTCCACAACAAAAGCATAATATGTGGCAGTAGTAGTTAATTGCTCCAATTTTATTTGGTTCAAACAACTATTGGTAGGTATGATGGTATAAATCAAAGATCTAGTCATTATCTTCTGCTATAAAATATCCTTTTCTAAGAGAATTGGTACAAGATGAAGAGGTAAGATTGGAATATGTGAATACCAAACAACAAATTGTAGACGTAATTAGTAAGCCATTACTTAATGATGCATTTTTGTATCTAAGAGGTAAGTTAGGGGTTATTCCCCTATATGAAGCACACTAAATGAATTTTAGTGATGAATCAACCAGAGAATGTTGAAGATTGGTTAGTTGATGCACTAATGAAAGGGTTGAATGCATATGAATCGGTATATAAGGTACATTGACATTCACTAAATATTGTCTTTGGCATGAGATGTCAAAGAGGGAGATTTTGTTGTCATATTCACAAAACTTTTATATAGGGAGAGTTTTCTAATGAGGGAGAATTAATTATAAAAATATCAAAGGGGAAGAAATTGGTTTGATATTAAAGAGGGAGAGTTTTTTATTAGAAGAAGATGGTGAAGATAAAGTTTGTTGATAGTAGGATAAACTAAAGGAGGAAGGAGTTCACACTAATAGAGGGAGTTCTTAAGGATGAGAATTAGAATAAAACTAAGGATATTTTCCCTAACTTATTTTTCTCTAAAAATTTCATTGTATTATGACATGTTTTGTTTCCATCAATGCTAAAGAGGGAGATTGATGAAAATAATTGGTTAATTGTGTATTGTCTTTGATGTTACACAAAATGTCATATATTTACTAGTCAGTGTATGTCAAACTCACTCAAGTGATGAAGTTAGTTTCCTATGTCTGTCAAGCATTCCAGAGCTTTCCAACTTCATAAGATAGTGTCAACCGAGTTCACTCAGGAGACAAAGAGAAGTTCATAGAAGTTGAGTGTTAACTGAGCTCACTCAGTTAATAAAAGAAAAGTTGAATAGAACCAGTGGTAATATCAAAGAGGGATATCTTGTTGTCATATTCACAAAAATTTTATATAGGGAGAGTTTTGTGATGAGGGAGAATTATTTATAAAAATATCAAAGGGGAAGAAATTGGTCTGATATCAAAGAGGGAGAGTTTGTTATTAGAAGAAGATGTTGAAGATAAAGTTTGCTAACAGAGGGAGAAACTAAAAGTAGAACAAGCTCACACTAATAGAGGGAGTTCTTAAGGATGAGAATTAGAATAAAACTAAGGATATTTTCCCTGATTTATTTTTCTCTAAAAATTTCACTGTATTATGACATGTTTTGTTACCATCAGTGCCAAAGAGGGAGATTGATGAAAATAATTTCTGAATTGTGTATTGTCTTTAATGTTACACAAAATGTCATATCTTTACCAGTTAGTGTATGTCAAACTCGCTTAGGTGATAAAGTTAGTTTCCTATGTTTGTTGAGCATTCCAAAGCTTGCCAAGTTCATAAGATAGTGTCAATCGAGTTCACTCAAGAGACAAAGTGAAGTTCACATAAGTTGAGTGTTAATCAAGCTCATTTAGTTCATGTAGGAAAAGTTGGATGGAACCAGTGTTAACCGAGCTCACTCAGTTACCAAAGAAAGTTTGTGAAGATGTATTTTTAATCAAGTTCACTCAGTTAACATAGAAAAATCATTTTTAAGTTAGTGTCTACTGAGCAGGGTTGGCTAATGAATGATTTTCTTGTTTTGGCATATTGAGTTTAATAGGTTTGTATGTTGGTTCTAGCCAACTAAGGATATGAGTATTAATTATTCTAAATTGTATTCAAGCTAACTTGAAAATGCATAAGGTATAAATATAAGGTCAAGTTGAGGATTGAATATGTGCAAGTGTATGGAAGAAAATAAGATGCTTAGAGGAAGTGTATTAGAAGGATAAGAAGAATATCCTTATGGAGATGCAAAGATGCATGTGATTAGAAAGGATCTAGTATTCAAGCTAAAATTGAGATCTATAATCAAAAATTTAGTTGCATTAGAAATCAGGTCATCTCATTGTTAAGTTCTCTAACCATTGTAGCAGTGAACTAAATCTCTTAATAGAGTTGGCTTAACAGCTATTTGTAAATCCTCTAACAAAATGGCATTTCTAGATTGAAGTGTCTAAAGACCTCTAACAAGGACACTCCTAATAGGGTAATTAAATCCTCTAACAAGGTCACATCTAACAATGTGTTTTGTAATCTTTAATAGGGTTGACTCCTAATAGGACTCACTTCATAAGAGTGAAAATCAGTGACTAGTTGCAATTGGTGGTTTTTGCCAAATTGGGTTTTTGCATTAAATCCTAGCGTCACTTTTATTCATGCTATTTCTTTTATGTGAATGAAATTAACTTAGGTAAGGATAATCTAGATAATATCTTAAGATTTGTATTTTCCAAGTTACAGTTGTTATTTCAATGAGTGTCAAGTTACAACATTTACTAGTGTAAACTGAGTTCCTATGTGTTTTTCGAGCAGCAATATTTATAGTAAATTTTATGTTTTGCGTTGATATCTAAGGGATCTAAGATTTATTTTAGTAGTAACTAATTCACCCCTCCCCTCTTAGTTACTCCTTTTATATTTCCAATGCATTCATGTGCTTGATGTCCTTGATTGTTGCACTTATGATAGTTACCCATGAATTTATTCTTAGGGTTCTAATTTGCATTGTTGCTCCTACAAAATTTTGTTGTATGACCTATATTTCCACAATTATGACAAGTAGGTTTGTAGTTCTTACCTTTTTTGTTTCTTTGTTCATCACTTTTAAATGATTCTCCTTCTTTAGCGCTAGTGTATCATGATCCAATAGTATCATCATTAGATCTAGGAGACCTCATCAGCTTCTCAAAATACTTAATGGCTTCACTATTTTTCATGAAACTTTTAGAAAATTATTTTTCTCTTTTTAGATCATTTGTCAATTTTTGATTCTATAATTTCAGGGTTGTGATCTCAATTTCCTTTTCATTTAGTTCATGATTGGTAATCATCATTTGATTCATTGTTCCATTTTGCATGTGACAATCCTATTTACCTATGATGTCTTCTCTTCCAATATATTTTTCAGTATCCTTTTGTCATCTTCAATCTTCACTTTGTCATCCTTAGCTTTCTTTTTTTGCTCAGTCACCTTGCATGGAAATACTAAATGGACTTCATCTTATATCTTAAGATTTTTTACCTTTTTAGTTAGAGTTCCATTCCTTTCCATCAGAGCTACAACTTTTGTATCAAATTCACTTGAGTTTCCTATTGGAAATATTCAAAGCTAAGCCAAGTTACTATGAGGGGAGAGGTGAATCAATAACTTCTAAAACTTCAACAATTTCAACCTTTAATCCAACCATTTAGTTAGCATTTAATCCATCATATAAATTATGATCTAATCACATGTATAAGAAACTAAAAAAATGAAAGCATTCATAACACTAAGACACTAAGATTTGGTGACCTAGAAACCTTCCAAATATCAAGTAAAACTAAGGTGCGGATGATACCCACAACTTTAGTATTGTAGTATAAAGTTAGCCTATTAAAGCTTACATTGATCACTTTTGATTATCTACCCTATTAGGAGCAATAAGGACTTCTAGGTCTACCTTGTGAAAGGATTTATAAACATAGAATTAAGTATGCACTCAGTAAAGAGATTTATGAAAGACTATCAGGTCTACCTTGTTAAAGGATTTTAACTAGTCCACTTGTTAGGATGAAGTAGTAGATGATCTCTAATCTACAACTTGGCTTTTTGAATGAGATTCCTTTGTGTAGTGATCACCTTTCTTTGATAGATATGTCTCTTTTGCTCCTTATGTTGTTATGGCTTTTACAATTCGCTCTTCTTTTGCTATAATTTAATTGCATTCATAACTTTCACACATGCATATATTGGATATGATACAATGCAATAAATATATATCAATCCAATTATACAAATTACAAAGTTGGCGATCATACAAATTTACAAAAATTTACACAAATATTACAAAGTCGGCTCATGTGAAGACACTCATGTTCTAAAGACTAACTCAGTGAGGTTCTAATACATGGCATCCATTTTCATTTCTTAGCATCATCATGCACTTAGTAGACATAGAAGTTCAGTCCATATTGATCACTTCTAAGTAGTCTTGAACTTGGTCTGCAATAGTGACTCGGTAAAGATTGTACAACTTGGCTTAAACTAAATTGCTTGTTTACCATGTCAATACTTAGTAAACAGTATCACCTTAAGCTCAATATAAACTAAATCATTTGGTTAACACATAATGGCTCAGTTAACACTAGATTCACATCACATGAACTGCAAGCTTGGTAAGCACCATATTGCTCGGTAACCACTGATAAACTTAGCATCAACTGAAATGCACATTTTACATTGCTAGTTTTCACATTAACTGAATCTACTTGGTAACCACTAGGATTTGTCCAAAGGACTCATAGCAATTGAAATACTTTGAAATAGCTAAAAGTGGTATAATGAGCTTGGTAACCATATACAATCTAAATAAGTGTATATCACTAATAACAAACTTGACTGATATGTCAACAAACTCCCCCTTTGGCATTAGTGGAAAAAAAACATATCAACCAAAACTAAATACTTTATATCCATCACCACATGATACTGGCTCAATAGAGTATACTATTTTTGGGATTTTTCAAAATTGATGTTGTAAGGTATATACGATATACTATACATCTTCTTTTTATATACAACATGATTTTTTATTTATTTCTTACTTATTGCAAGTTCTCCCCCATACTATCTTCTATCTTTTTCTTCATACTATGTGTCTCTCTCCCCCTTTTTGATAGTAATGCCAAAGATTTATTCTATTTTATTTACATAGAAATACCAAAATGGGATAAAATTTTAGAATGTACCTTGAGAATGATTGCCATGGTTTTATCCCAATTTTTCTGTAGGAACTTACATGTATGAAGTGTAATTTGTACCTCTAGTAACAATTCTATTAGATGGTCCATAGTAGAGAAGTTATTGTGATGGATTAGAGTTTTTGAATACGTAATATGTTTTTGCAGTGCATCCATGTTGGGAAGGATCATGTTTTGTATGTCAATCAATGTGGATCTCATCATTTCTTCTTCCCTTAGTAATTTTGCTTGCATATCTAACAAAAATCCATTTTTCTTGAAGTGTACAAAGCTTGAACTAGGGTCAATTTGTAGTTGCTGAGCACTAGCCTTTAGATGTACATCTATTATGGACAATTTGTCCTTTATTTCCTTTCTAAACTCAAAAATATCACATAGTTTCCCAAAAAGTGATGACACATTTGAATATGATGCTTCTAAATTGCCCAAAATTGTCGATAGCTCTACTTGATGAATGGCTATCTGCTGAGCAATGTGCTCCAGCACTTTATTGTCAAACTTTTTAGCCTTCTGCACCAACTTATCTTGTCCATTAGTGTCTTCATCAAATTTCTAGACTACTTCTACTCACTGATACAAGATAGGTTGAGAAGAATCAATCTCAATTCCTATGACCTCTACCAAAAATTTTCTTAGAATCTTCAATTATCTTGTACTCCTTACTCTCTCCTCTCTTAGCCTCTGTTGTTTAGCCTTCTTCTAGAGAAGTTCACCAAATGTCTGCATTTGGTCTAGAGTAAGCTTGTAACTATCCCAATTGGGGATTACTATTTCATCATCTAAATCAATGTCTTCCTCTATCTCCTTTCCTTTCCCCAAAAATTTTGTGCTCGGTAGAACCTTGGGCTTAACTATCCTTACACTTATTGTTTTTGTATCCAAAATAGAAACAATACTAGAAATACTAGGGCTTGCAATAAAAATTGATATTATACTAACTAAAGGAATACTTATAGAAATACTTGAGGAACCCAAAATTGATTTGGCCAAAATTGTAGAACCCAAAACTAGTGTGCTTACAACTGAAGAAGTCAAAACTAAAGTACTCAACTTGGTAGATGAAGGAGGAATCTATAGCTCAGTAGATGGAGTGGAAATGACTTTTTTAAGTGATGTATTGAGTTGAGTAGGGGCAAAGAGTCATTGGACATTTGAGATGTCACTAGTGGTCACAATCAAACTTGTTGATGTTGTCTCCACACGTGATGTTGACACTAGCTTGCTTGGAGGATGAGGAAGTCAAGAAATGATTGTTGTAGCTATCTTGACTGGGTCAGTCTCCTCATCATCTTCCTTTTTCTCCTCAATAGCCTCTTGTCCTTGATCCTCTTCATCTTCTTCATTGTCAAAGTGAGTTACTTCTTTAGCATTATATTCTTCATCTTTCTACTTATCTTCTTCACCGTCATCATCTTTGACATTTATTGGAAAATCACTTGGTTTATGTAACAAATAAATATTCTTCCAAGTGTTTTTTGCATTCCTAACAACATTCTCAATGTCCTAATCAAAACTAGAAAAGTGTTAAACTTTAGAGTCAATTTTTCTTCATTCTTCTTCAATGACTCTTTTACCTTAGTATTTGATATGCTCGGTAATAACTGCCTCAAGGTTTGCTCATATATGTCCTTGACAGTTTGCATAGAAAAATCCAATCTTGGCTTTATCTTTTCCAATAACTCACTAGTAACTTGAGAAGTGAGCTAATCTAGTGAGTATTTCCACTTACCCATTTTATTCAATACCAACTCTTCAATCTACTTCTACTCCTCTACTGCCCTAATCTCATATTTTAATAATTTGAAATTTGTTGTGCCTACCCCTACTTCCAAATCTTTTAGTTTTTCTTGGAAGGTGGATGGAGTTTTTATAAATACAATGTCTCATCCTTCTTTGTCAGACTTCTTCCTTGAAGATCTCCTTTTGAAACCTGCAGTGGATGGCTTTGTTGGCTTGGTGATAATCACTTTGTCTTTCTTCTTTAGTGGTTCCTCTTCCTCAAATTCTTCCTCATCCTTTGCTTCTTCACCTTGCTCATCCTCACCTTTTCCCTTGGTTAACAAAAGAGGTGAAGTTAATTTTAGTTTTTCAATTCTTTTTTTCCCTTTATTGACCACCTGAGGTAGCTTTATCTCAAGTTCAATCGTAGCCTTTGCTTCATCATACGTTCCAAAGTATGTAGCCTTAGCATCAACTAGTTCATTGATAAGAGCTTTAATGATATCCTATTTTTCATCAATGTTGACCTCATAACCAAGATGTTTTACCCACACAATTCTAGGCTTAGTTGCTTGAATATACACCTTATCACTATCCACCCTAAAACATATATCATCTTTATAGTCTTCAACTAGCTTCTTGGGAGTTCTAAAGCTATTGTTCATTTTCTCTTTCAATACTTGAAAATAATTGTCCATGATACTATTGTAGTTCTCACCCATCTCAGTAATATACTCATTGATCTGGTAGAGCACAGGCACATATTTTCTCCAAACTATAGTGCCTTTAGAAGGAAAGAATTTTTGAAAATAAAAGAATAGAAAAGTCAACAAGGAATGGAACTTACATGGATTTTTCTTTGATGTTCTTAAGTTTTCCATGTTTTTGTTGAGTTGTCGCATCAATAGCTTGGCGAGGTCAAATGAGAAATTATTCTTTACTACCTTGTATGCCAAGTCCATAGCTTCACATGACACATTATTTAACCTACTAGAGCTATAAATCTTATGTGCAATGACGTGAATACCAAATTTTAATTTTACATCAGTGGCACTGCTAATTTTCATTCCTTTGTCATCCCATTTAGCTAGGGTTTTCTTTTCCAGTTCTGCCCGACCTAGGCTTTTTGTCATTTTGGATTTGGCTAGCATAAGGAGGCTAGTGATTCAATGAATCATCTTCTTAGTTATCAGAATTGGTTTTTCTAACCATAGCTACCCATTATGTGCCTAGCTAAGGATAAACCTAATCTAGTTGATTTGAAATTCACAAGGCATGTGAGGGATGTGTGTCAACCCTTTGGTTTTTAGATGTTGATACTAGGGTTTTAGGACTCCATTCACACATAGTTTTCCTATGGCATCATCCATTTCTAGTGTACCAATCTCTTGAATAATGTATTTGAAATGAGTGCAAATATCATTGATAAGAAGTATCTTTGGAGGAATTTGGGATTGCACACCACTTTGATCAAGGGTTTGAGGAACAATAGGAGTTAACTTGAAAGCTAGCACCTTCCACTCAACTCCACGAACCAACATCTCAGATCCTTGATTAACCTTGCTACTACTGGATGCCATTTTCACTCAGTAGATTGAGAGAATTCAAAAAAAAATTGCTAGAAATTCGCTCAAATTGCTTTGGTCACACTAAAAATTACTCTTCGCAATAGCACTCAAAATTTGATGGTAGGAAATGAATTTGAATTCATGTTTTTTGTTAAAAAATTTCCATAAATGCTTAGTATGAAGGTAGATATGTTAACAAACTATCATCCACTACTTGCCATTGATCACTCGATGACATCTTCATGACTTGGTAACCTTAGGTATCTTTATTACTCCCAACCTTTCTTGGTAGAGTCTATGACCTGACCTCACTTGGTAGAAAAGGTAACTTGGTAATAACTTATACTGATCTCACTTAGTAATCCCTTTGTATCTTGAATATAGATTTAGATCATTGTCACCTTTCAACTAGAACTGATTTGGATGTCATCTTTGATAGCCTAGTTCTAGTTCTCTCTTGAGAACTTAATTAGAAATGGTAGAGTCATCCAATTCTTGAGTCACTTGACCATTATTCCTTGGACTTGTGTCCTTGGTAGATTTAGGAATCCATTGTTGTCTCATCTACTTTTAGATGTTATCAGCCTTTGCCTTCTTTTCATCTTCAATTCTACCAATATTCATATAGTTCTTGGCAAGATGAACAAGTTCTGTACAAATGAAACATCTTTTGGTAGTATCTCTTTTCCTCGTATGATGTTTAACACAATTCATACCAATATGTCCAAATTCTCCATAGTAATGACATCTACACTAGGTTTTCTAGTCCCATCCAAATATTGCTTTCACAATTTGCTTTGCTAGATTCAATACCTTGGTTTTGCATTCTAATGACTTATGTCTATGTTTCTTGCATTTGTGACATTTTCCTTCAAATATTGGTTTCTCTTTGCATTCATTAGCCTTATGAGCATGCTAATTGCAATTGTAGCATTTTTCATTGAATTTTTCTTTTCCAATACTCTAGCATTTGTTTGATGTATGACCTATTTTACCACAGTGATTGCAAGTATGTCTTTGGTTCTTTTGACCTCCTTTCTTGGATGATTCTACTTATTTTGTATATCCAATTCTCACTTTTCCTTTTTGCCTATAGAGTTTAGATCATTCCTCAATCTTTCATTGATTTGTCTTTTAGATTTTAAATCATTTATCATTATTTCATTGATTTGAATTTCAAAATTTAGATCATTCCTCATTCTTTCTTTTTCAAATCTTAGGCTTCATGATTTTTTCATTTGCATTGGAGAGTTGATTAATAAGGTCTACTTGCTGGAGGGATTGGTTTTGGATTTCATTGTTCCTTCCATTTATCTCTGCTTTTATCTTGTTTCTCTATTCCAAGACTTCACATAATCTTACTAATTGAATTTCTTGTTATCTTCTTAGCTTTCTTACTTCTTCTTGCAGGAAACCATTCTTTTCTAGGAGTTCTTTGATTGCTTCATTGGCTTCATCTAAATTGCTTGAATGAAGTTCTTCAATTCTTTCTTCAATTTAGAGATGATCATTCATTTGAATTGCAAATTCTTTTCTTCTTTTCAAGGATTGACAGAGTTGCTCCTTTCATTTCTTGAGTTGGGCAATGGTCATTTCTAAATCCAACTTTTCATTGTCAATGTCTTTTTCAAGTCTGAATATTTCCATGGCCTTGATCTTTGCTCAAGCTGTTGAACTTTCTCCTAAGAACCACAAAGCTCTGATACCAATTGTTGGAAATATTCAAGACTAAGCTAAGTTACTAAGAGTGGAGGGGTGAATTATTAACTTCTAAAACTTCAACAATTTAAACCTTTAATCCAACCATTCAGTTAGCATTTAATCCATCATATAAATTCTAATCTATTGCATGTATAAGAAACTAAAAACATGAAAGAATTCATAACACTAAGACACAAAGATTTGGTGACTCAAAAACCTTCCAAATAGAAAGTAATACTAGGATAAGGATGATACCCACAACTTTAGTACAACAATATAAAGTTAGCTTGTTAAAGTTTACATTGATCATTTTGATGATCTACCCTGTTAGGAGCAATAAGGACTACTAGGTCCACCTTGTGAAAGAATTTACAAACATACAATTAAGTATGCACTAGGTAAAGAGATTTATGAAAGACTATTAGGTCTACTTAGTTAAATAATTTTGACTAGTCCACCTATTAGGATGAAGTAGCAGTAGATCTCTGATTTGCAACTTGATTTGCTAAATGAGATTCCTTTGTGTACTAATCACCTTTCTGTGATAGATATGTTTGTCTTTCTCCTTATGTTGTCATGGCCTTTACAATTTTCTCTTCTATTTCTATATTCAAATTGCATTCATAACTTCCACACGTGCATATATTGGATATGATATAATGCATTACATATATATCAATCCAATTATACAAATTACAAAGTCAGCCATCATACAAGTTTACACAAATATTACAAAGTCGACCCATGTGAAGACACTCGAGTTCTGAAGACTAACTCAGTGAGGTTCTAATACATAGCATCCATTGTTATTGCTTGACATCATAATGCACTCAGTAGATGTAAAAGATTGGTCCATATTGATCACTTCTAAGTAGTCTTGAACTTGGTCTACATTGGTGACTAGGTAAATATTGTGCAACTTGGCTTAAACTGAATCACTTGTTTACCATGTCAATACTCAGTAAACACCATCACCTTGATCAAAATATAAGCTAAATCATTTTGTTAACAAAGAATGGCTTGGTTAACATTGGATTCCTATCACATGAACTGCAAGCTCAGTAAGCACTACACTGCTCGGTAACCATGGATAAACTCAGCATCAACTCAAATGCATGGTTTAGACTATTGGTCTTCACATTAATTGAATCTTCTTAGTAACCACTGGGATTTTTCCAAAGGACTTGGTATCAATTGAAATTCTTGGCAACAACTAAAAATGGTACAATGAGCTTGATAACCATATATAATCTAAATAAGTGTGTGTCACTTATAAAAAAACTTGACTGATATATGAACATTTCCATCTACAAATAATTCAGTAGTGTCTTCCTCTTGGTAATGTGTGTCATTCTCCTCAATAGCTATCTCTTTCCTTCTCTTTAATGAGTGCTTCAACTCATCTCTTGATTCATTTAGCTCATGCAGGGCAAGATATATTTCAATATTCTAATTCTCAATAGTCTTTCCCAACTTGTAAACTTCCAACTTCAAGACCTTTCCTCAAATATAAAAACCTTTCCTTTTCATAGAAGATTTCTTCGATACCAATTGTTGGAAATACAATAGGGAAAGTAAACTTTAAGATGAGGGGGGTGAGTTAGTCCTTCAAAAATTTAACCATAAAATCTTTCATCACACATCTATCTCAAAATTTGCATGTAAATTGAAATACCAAACTAAGCATGTTCATCTATAGCATGAAATCAAATAAACATTCAACACATATATCATTCAAGATATTTGATTACCCAAAAACCTTCAAATGAGAAGGTAAAACTAGGGTGGGGATGAAATCCACAAATCTTCACTACTGCAATTGTAAAGTGTATCTAATGAAGGTTACAATGTTTGATCATAAACTATGATCTACCCTATGAAAGGTCTACCATGTTAAAGGCTTACAAGATTGTTAGATCTTACCCTATTATAATATTTCAACACCCTATTAGAAGCGTGTATGGTTAATGGACTTAAACTTACAATGAAGTAAGCACCCTGTTAAAGGATTTACAACATCCTGTTAGGACTACTCTGTTAAGAGATTTAACTAATTCACCTATTATAATTTCTTAGCAAAGATTGTGCAATTATCACTCTATTTCTAGATAATAGATCACCTATTTGCATGTATCTTTGATCCTCTCTAATTAGATGTAGCACTTCTGTCCTCTAACTTCTTTCCTTTGTTCTCCTCTAACTAATTATGCAATTCATAACTTGATGATTATCATAACTCTTTAGTCACCATGAATTCTTTTTTTTAGCATGCAAACTTCTCTCTTCGCACATACAATGTTTTTTGGTTTGCTTTCCTCAAGAAGACCTAGGTGACTTAGGGCTAGGTATGAATCAATGGTTTTGATTCATTTATTTATTTTCTTAATCCATCCCTTTAACTGATTGGTTGCATGTGTACTGCATAGGGATCCTCAATATAGATTTGTTCTTATCATCTAGAATCACAAAATAATCCTTAAGTCAGCTCAAAAATTATTTGCATAGAATTTTGTGTCATTAAAAACAACTATGTCCAAAACTGTCTTACTCGACACTTGAACTCTTTGATCCTTGGCATCTATTTTATTTTCAATGTTGTAACTCGATCTCTAAATAACCTAGCATCTATTGATCACTCCACATCTGAATCACTCAGCATCAATTGTCTTCTCGATACTTGAGTGACTTGGCACTTACTATTTACTCAACACATATTGTATATTTACAAAGATGAGAGTTCAAGTGTTAGGATTTGATGGCATAAAGATCATATATAAGGAAAATAGAAAATTTTCACAAACTTGGACAACTTGCATAGAACTTATTATAGTCAATAACAGAGGAAAGTGGATGGATTATTTAATTTTAAATGGTATAATGTTTATGAGAGCTCATATGTGTATACCTAAAAGTTAATTAAGGGACAATCTAGTTAAGGAAAAGCATTATGGGGTCTTTCTTGGAAATTATAGTGTTGGTATGAATAATGAATTTTCTAACTGAGAAACAGGATTCATAATAATGTTAAGAAATTTGTTAATAGTTGTAGATTTTTTCAAGTTTCTAAGGGATGTAGCTAGAATTTTATATTGTACACACCTTTGTTACTACTAACTAGACTTCGGGAAGACATAAAAATGTATTCCATAATTGGGTTATGTAGCACATAAAGAAGTAATGATTCTATATTTTCTAAAATTATACCATTTTGTACTTTGCAAGAATAAAAGAAATACAATGCATTTATCCGACTTTATTTTCAAGGAAGTATTGAGATTGCACACAATGTCTAGAAGAATAGCATTAGATGGAGAGACTTAAGTTTTTCTCATACTTCTAGAGTATTATTTTGAAGAAGATGAATAGTTTTTTGAAGTTTAGTTCTATAAATTTCAGCCAAAAATTGTTGGAAAAAAATTGTTGGAACTAAAGTTACTTGTTGAGATGTTTAGTTGGAAAGAAGATGGGATATTAAAATTTAATACTAGCATATGAATATTTTCCATGTAAAAAATCAACAAATACAAGTATATATAAGACACCATTTTAGATAGTTACATCCATGAATCCTAAAGTATACTCAAAATTGAGGGGCATCAATCATGAAGTTAAAAGGATTGAAAAGGAAGAGATTTTTGTAGATGACAAGAATTTATTGATTAATCAAGTGAAATAACACTTGGAGGATATGAGATTGAAGTTTAATTAGAGATAATATTTGTTGAGGAGACATAAGGAAATCCGAATAGGAATAAAGTGATTGTAGTTCTTTTTAAAAGAGGAATTAACTGTTTAAGCATATAGTAAGATGAAGCTAAGGAAGTTTGGACCCTATAAGACCTTGAAATTTTTAATAATAGGAAAGAAAATAAAGTGGTATTTTTAAATGACTTCAATATATCACCAATATTCAATTTTGTAGATATCAATGAGTAAAATGAAATAAATTTTAATTAAGTTAATGGAACATATTTTGAGAAGAAATATTCAAAATATTCATTGGATTCAATTGAAAAGGTTTTAGATAGTAGAATTAGTAGAAGCACTAGAAGTAGTACAAATAGTATCATGTGAAATGGAAAAATAGACCAAGTAAAAAAAAATCATGAATCTCTCAGGATGATCTAGACCAACTTTTTTTCTCCTCTTGTATAAAAGTGAGAGGGAAACTTTTAAATAACACCATGTTTTTAAGGTAGTACCATCTTCACTTCTTGGAAATATTTCGTCAATCAGAAAATAATTAGTTTTCTTGTTTTCTTGTATTAATTTGTTATTTTTTTCCTTTTACCAAATCTTTTATCTGGATCTTTAGTAGTTATGTGCCTCATAGAATTTTCATTTCATGATGTTTATCATTTCTATATTTTCACACCTAAATCTATTACTTCACATTCATAATGTCATGGACTCTTAGTGAGACCGATCTGATATTCACATTTCACAATTATATTGTCTATTTTGATCTAGAGAAACAAATTTTTGATCTAAAAATATTCATGTACCATATCTCAATGTTTCTACACCTATGGCCAGCCTACATGTGGGATCAAAATTCACTTCACATTGTATAGAGGGATATCCTTATTATTTAGGTCTTGACCTATATCTTGTAATACATTTTCTAATTCTTGGAAAATATAATACATCTAGGTTGACTTTATAATTAAAAACCAAGACAAATTCATGTATTTATTCCTTTGGTAGATATAGATCTTCGATATTAGATTTTAGGATGTCCAATTTAGAAAGATTATAAGGATTTCATTTTGTAATTAGTCATGTATGTATGGAATTTAAGACTTTTTTTTTGAACCAATTGTAAGTAATTTTTGATACTATAAAGTTTTATGTTTCTATTATATCAATTGGTTTTTTTTAATTCTTGTTGTTTATAAGATCTCTCCTACCATTATTTAATCGAAAGTCATCTTATTCATGTGTGTGTGTGTGTGTGTGTGTGTGTGTGTGTGTGTGTGTGTGTGTGTGTGTGTGTGTGTGTGTGTGTGTGTGTGTGTGTGTGATTCTAAGTTGGACTATATAATTGATACAAGAGGTTTGTGAATGGATTTTCATAGCTAGAGGTACAATTAACATGTCTCATGAAGAAGAGAGAACCCCATCAGGATAAGGAAACACAATGATCTTTTGATATGTTGAAGGAAGTAATAAATACATGTCTAACTTTTATTCTACCAAACTTTACTAAACCCTATATCCTTGAGTATGATGTACCTAAGGAAGGTGTTGGTCGATTCCTAACATTAGACCATCACCCAATACATTTTTTGAGTTGGACACATACACACACATAGACACAAACACAATAATAGACACATATATTTGTGTGTGTGTGTGTGTGAGTGCGTATCTATATACATGTGTGTGTGTGTCTGTACACACACACACACACACACACACACACACACACACACACACACACACATATATACATATACATATACATATACATATATGTATATGTATGTATATGTACATATACATATACATATGTATATGTATATGTATGTATATGTACATATACATATACATATGTATATATATATGTACATATACATATGTATATGTACATATACATATACATATGTATATATATATATGTACATATACATATACATATGTATATGTATATGTATATGTATATGTATATGTATATGTATATGTATATTTATGTATGTGTGTGTGTATATAGATGTGTGTGTTTGTGTGTGTACACAAACACAATAATAGACACATATATTTGTGTGTGTGTGTGTGAGTGCGTATCTATATACATGTGTGTGTGTGTGTGTACACACACACACACACACACACACACACACATATATATACATATACATATACATATACATATATGTATATGTATGTATATGTACATATACATATACATATGTATATATATATGTACATATACATATGTATATGTACATATACATATACATATGTATATATATATGTACATATACATATACATATGTATATGTATATGTATATGTATATGTATATGTATATGTATATTTATGTATGTGTGTGTGTATATAGATGTGTGTGTGTGTGTGTGTGTGTGTGTGTGTGTGTGTGTGTAGATATCTCCTAATGTACCTAAACCCTAGGGAAATAATGACATGTCCCAAGTGGGTAAAAGTTACCTTTCAAGATGACTTATCAAAATGAATGAATTTGAGTATTTCTATCTAAAAATCAATTTTGTTCAAACATATGATATAGATAAACTCATTCTAAGTTATATATGTTCTCACACTTTTCCAATTGGAAATGTTTATTAAATGCATGTTTTATACTAATTTCGATCCAAATGCTTAAGGAATAAAAATATTTTAGAAAACTAACATTTCAATAACTCTTACTCTTTTTAATGATTTTTTTTTAAAAACATATAAAAACCATTTTATAGAGTTCAAAGTCAAGAAATATTCTCATATACATTTTGTAGTGTTTTAATTAGATATTGTATATTGTAATTAAAAAATACTACAAATATGTATTTTAACACTCGAGAAGATGTTGATTTTGAGAAAGGAAAATATAGTAAACTATATATTAATAAAAAAGTTCATATGACATTGTAGATGAGGGAGTCCTTTTTCAAAATGTATAATTTTTCTTTTGGTTAGAATAGATTTGTTTCGAGAAATATGGTGGGAGATAAAAACTATCGATTTTAGATTAGTTGAAATTTAAATCATTATAGAAGTGATTATATAGGTCAAAAACCTTTTTATTTTTCTTTTTTTGATGTCATTATATATGTCATCTATAAAATAATTTGAGATCAAAGGGAAAAGGTTTATTTCCATATAGTTTTGTGATGACAACTAGGCCCCTAACTTTTAACATTTTCAGCAACTAAAAAATCAAACTTAAAAATTAAGAAATATATCAATTCTTAATATAAAAAATAATTCAAAATAATAATTCTAATATTCATCCATTTGTACACATTTAATTAGTTTACTTTTATGTCATTTAAATTGAAAAGTTATACTTTTGTTGGCCTTTTCCTTTATAAAAGGGTGACACAAGTTTGTTCTTTTAGCCATGTATTAAATTATGGTCACCCCAAACTCACACTTGGATACCTTCACAAAATACTATGAATCCATGATTTCTAACAACTATTGTAGTAAGTTCAAAACTTATGCTCAGTTTAATGAAAATAGAATGAGAGTATCTAAAGGATATATTCATAATCTCTTATCTAATTCTAAGAAATACATTATCAATAACATTCCTACTCAGATATATACCATGCAAGATAAAATGAAACAAGAAGTGTCGAAAGAAATGCTGGTAGAATATTTCTCACACTATAGACAAAATAAGTGTGATTATAGATGTAAATTAGTCGCCTTGATATGGAGACTCAAAATCTTCCTACAAAATTTAAGGCAATCAATGAAGATGGAAAGATCTTCTTTTTTGCACAATGCATGTCATGGGCTCAATGTCAAGGACATCCTTAAGACCCCATGCAAAATTTGTCTTCAAATAATAATCAATTGTAAAAGTACTATTCCCAAAAAAAAATTCGTCAAGCCCTACCTTATTGGAACAACTAGCAGTAGCCTCCTATAAACCAATGGAAAAACCATAACCAGCGACAACCTCCTCAAAACCAATGAAATCCTCCTCAAGGGAATCAGAAGTAGTCAAACTAGTGGAAGGAAACCAACAATAGTTTAAACAACTTGTTAGGTTATTGCAGCAACCCCAATGGCAATTAATCATGCCACCACCTATGATCAACCAGAGAATTAATCCTAAGTGTATGTAATTACCAACTCAATCTTCCCCTAATCCAAATAGTTAGCCACAACAATTTCAAGTTTACTCTACTAGTCCTAATCAGTAGCATGCCTATTATATTAATCTAGGCAATATCAATTTAAGGTCAGGCACAACATTACCTGCTTCTACTCTGCCCATAATCATAGAATACATGTTGACGAAAATAAGTTAAGGGATAATTATAGGCATATTGCAACTAAGAAGTCTATCCAAAGTCCTCCTTTAACTACATTAAATAATGAAGCTTCTCTTGACTTTCCACAAAGGTTGAAAAGTAAAGTTGTTCAAAGGGTTGATGAATTTTCTTATGATCTCCTAGACTAGCTAAATCATATTTGTGTTAAAATACCTTTATTCCAATCCCTAAAGGAGATTCCTATCTATAGTAAACCCATCAAGGAATCATGCCTTTAAAACCCACGTAGGAAAAATAAGGATTCTTAGACTGTGCATGTCATAGGTAAACTTGTTGAATTAATGTTAGGGAAGCTTACCATCCCAAAATACTTAGATCATAGTAGTCCTATGGTGGAAATTGTAATTAAAGGAGTCAGTATTAGTAATTCTCTAATTGACCTTGGTGCAGCAATAAATGTCATGATAAAGGATCTTATTGTTTGAATTCTTTTAGAATAACTAAGAGGTGGGGTGAATCAATTATCCAAGGTCCAGAAGTACAAATAAAAATTTTCACATCTTAATCAACCCATAAAACATTTATACCCATGCATGTATCCTTAAGATTATGCAATCGACTTAAAACTTGTGGGTTACTATCAAATCAACTTGTAGAAATGTACAGCATGAAACATAACAGATTCCTTAACGTACATGACACAATGATTTATGTGGAAACCCAATTTTAGTAAAACCACCAGTAACATGCTACTCATTTCACTCTTCTAAAGTGATGCCTTGTGAAAGGCCAACCCTATTAAAGGTTACAATACACACTGTTAAATGTGACCCTATTAAAGGATTTCAATCACCCTATTAGGAGTGAGCCTTGTTAGAGGACTTTAGACCATTTACTTGGAATGCCACCCAATTAAAGGATTTACAAATGACTATTAGGTCAACCTTAATTCAAAGGATTTACCCTAGACTGATACAATTGTTAGAGATTAATAGTAGAGCTTTGATCCTATACAACTTACAACTTCTCTTGTAGATTATAGATCTCTATTTAGTCCACCGTTCTACTTGGCTTTCACACTTTTCAGTTATGATAGTTTGTTCACCCTTCAAGCATTCATCTCCATAATCCTTCTTGCTTAACATGCCATTACAGACTCTTCTCTTAGGTCACTTGATGAAGAAAAATCCCTAACTCCTTTTTCTCCAAGGGTTATCACATATGACAACCTTGCTTCATGACTAGACATTCTTATAAATAGGATATTAAGATCTTTTTCTACTCATTATCCATCATCTAATTTAGGGTTCAAATGGATTAGGTAGGATACACCGTATCTACACCATATTCTATATCTCTTCTAGAAACTTCTCATTGAATCCACTTTGAATTTGCCTCAAAATGGTTTGCATCAAGTTTTGTGCCACCAGCTCATCAACCTTATCTTCCACTTGGTTCATAAGTTTCAAAAAAATAAACTTGTTGACTTAGATTCATCATATCCATGATCTTTAAAATAATTCAGTAGCTCAGCATTATCAACATTCTAATGCTCGGCACACACTGTGTTAGTCGGCATCCTCTAAAGTTTACTCGACATAAACTAAAGTTTACTCAGTGTGAATTAAAGTTTACTAGTACTCGACATTAATTGAACTTTACTTGGCATCAACTATCTTGCTTGTCATCCACTAGAATTTGCTTTTACTTGGCTCCAACTAATTTTCTGCTCAGCTTGCACTAACTTTTCTCACCACCTACTATCCACTTGGTCAACCTTGGTAGACAAACTCTATATAACTTATTGTTCTAAACTTTCTTAGTGTAGCCAGAATTTGTAACCTTAAGTAGATTATCAATACATTATGTTACCATTGTCTTAACTGATCATTTTACTTCATTACATAATCATAACTCAACCTTTCTTATAGGTGCTTTTGTTGCATCTTTATTGATCAAATCATCTTCATCAATCAACTAAGTGATAGTACTTCAATCTTATAAGAAGTTGTCTTACCAGGGAAAAAGCACAAACTTGTGTCAATTTTTATAAAGAAATGGGATATCAGAATGTGACAGTTCAACATTAATGACAAAAAAAATGGTATTTGTGTTTAAAATATGAAAATGATATAAACTAATGAAATGTGTAGAATTGGATGAATTTACGCCCATAATTTTTATAATTTTCTTCAGTAAGAATTTATTCATTTTATTTTATTTTGAAATCACTTTTTTAACTGTAAAAAATATAGGGTGTAGTTCCCATCAAATAAGTATATATAAATCATTTTTTTTTTGTTCTGGTTTGAAAATATCTTATAGATGACATGTATAGCTAGTGAGAAAAAAAAGAAATAATTATTTTTTATGTATATTTTCTTTTTTATAAGTACTCAAGTTTGACCTTATTAGAATCCAATAGTTTTTTCCTCCTGTCAAAACTTCCCTATCAAATCTACACCTTCTTGAAAAAAATTACATATTCAAGAAGAGGATTCTCTCCTTTAGAGATAAATATATTTTTTTTATTTTTTTCATATGATTTACTATTTTCTTTTCCTTTTTTGAGAGAGCATCTTCTGAAATGTTGAAATATCAACTTATAATATTTTGAGATTATAACATATTATAACTAATCAAAAGACTCAAAAAATTATATAATGATGATATTGAATCTAAGATCTATTAAAAGGTATGTTTAATTTTTTTAAAAAAATTGAGTTTTGATAGAGAAATGAGATTTGACCAAAACAAGTTTTAGTATAATAAATAGTGACACAAATTTGTGCTTTTATCCACCGACAAATAGTAGGTTTGACATCAATGACAAAATAATGATTGAAACATGTAGTCTTTTTCAACAATCTCCCTCTCTGAATAATCCATTCTCAATAATGATCTTTTCAATCAGATTTCAACAATCTCCCTCTTTGGCATTGATGGCAAACCAAACTGATCAACTAAGTCAATCAAATGATGAACATCATGTTCAACCAAACTAACTAGGTTAAAATAGTAAGACAATACCAAAAAGAAAACTTGTATCAAAATTTCTCCCTCTATCAGTAACTTCCATATTCTGATTAGGTTACAAAAAAAAAACTTTTTCTTATCACTCCCTCTAAGTTCCTTCAAGTGTCTGCCTCTTACTAGGTAGATTAGGATTTCTCCCTCTTACTAGCATTCTTCTCTATCTCCCTCATCATACATTAGTAGCACTCTTCAGCTCTTTGACAACACTCTGTTGATATCTCCTTCTGATATACTTTCTCTTATTACACTTTCTCTCTTTGATGTAATTGTCTCTTTCTAATTAGCAAATCTCTCCTTTCGAATTCCCTCTTTGGTTTGGCTCTTGATCAGTAAATCTCTCCCTCTTTGACAACAATGCCAAAGACATATACCAAAAACTTGTCATCTTTAAAATATGCAAATATAAGCTTTTGTATTTTCTTCAGTTTCTCCTCCTATCACCTTGCTTGTGACTAATTTTTAGTTCCAACACTTGTAATTACTTTAGGAAGCTCTTAAACTAAGATCCACTGCATCAATTTGTAACATATGAATATTAGCTTTCTCGATGTAGGGCACTCCTCTTGTTACTTAGATAGCCTTTGACAAGGGTATCACCCCTATTTTATCTTTTAGATACTCAACAACATCCTTAGGTAATGCTTTTGTGAAGATATCAGCAATTTGCTCCTTTGTGTTGACATATTCCATCTTCACCACTTTATTTTGAACTAATTCTCTCAAGTTATGATACTTGATTGCAATGTGCTTAGTCTTTGTTTGCATCATTGGATGCTTCGATATATTGATAGTACTTGTATTATCACAATAAAGTGTCACTAGTTTTGTGATATCTTCATTCATTCCTTTGAGTAGTTGTTTGATCCACACAATGTTTGTACAATTAATAGTAGTAGCAACATATCTGACTTCAACAATAGATTGTGAAGTGCAGTTTTGTTTCTTACTAGTCCATATAACTAGTCTCTTGCCTAAGAAAAATGCTTCTCCACTAGTGTTCTTTCTTTCATCAATGTTTCCAACCCAGTCAACATCAATGTAGGCTCTCAATTCAAACTTTTTATTCTTCTTGTAGTATAAACCAAACTCTTTTGTTCCTTTTAGATATCTCATTATTCTCTTTATAACCATTAAATGATTCTCCCTGGGATTAGCAAAGAATCTTACAACTATCCCTACGGATAATGCAATGCCAGGTCTACTATGTACAACATATTTCAATTTACCAATCATAAACTTGTATAATGTTTGATTCACCTCAACTAAATCATCATTCTTTGACAGCTTGTGTCCTATCACCATAGGTCAACTTACTGGTTAAGAATCCTCTAATCCAAAAAAATTCAATATTTGCTTGACACATTTTGACTAAGTGATGTATATACCATATTTCATTTGATATACTTGCAAACCCACAAAAATTTTGATCTCTCCAAACATATACATCTCAAATTCTTGCTTCATCGTATTTGCAAAATCCTTACATAAAGCATCTTGACCTCCAAATGTGATATCATCAAAAAATATTTTAGATAACAAAATATATTTTCCTTTCTTTAGTTTTCATGTATATATTGTTGTTATCATTAGTCCTTTCCAATCCAATCTTCACAAGATAGTTATGAAGTCTCTCATACCATGCTCTTGGTGCTTGCTTCAAATCATATAGAGCTTTATGTAGTCTACATACCATGTTCTTATTGTTAACATCAACAAAACCTTTTGGCTATTCTATGTAAACTTCTTTTTCTAATATGTCATTTAGAAATGTAGATTTAACATCCATTTGATAAACTTCGAAACCTTTGTGTGCAGAATAAGCAAGTAGAGTTCTTACTCCTTCCATCCTAGCAACAGGGTCAAATGTCTCTCCATAGTTAATTCCTTCTTCTTGTGCATATCCCTTGCAAACTAATCTTTCTTTATTTCTTGTGACTTCACCGTTTTCATCTAGCTTGTTTCTAAATACCCATTTGGTGCCAATCACATTTTGGTCTTCTGGTCTTGGAACTAGACTTCATGTTATTTTCTTCTCTATTTGTTCAATCTCTTCTTCCATGGCTTTGTACCAATCGACATCTTCAAATGCATCCTTCACTATTTTGGGTTTCTTCATGCTTGGCAAACATGATTCACTTCTCAATCTATTTCTTGTCATTGGCCTAGCATCTTTATCTCCAATAATTTTAGCAGAATGATGATGTCTTTTGACACATTTAGACAATCTTGGCTCAAATCTTGTTTCTTCATTTTGTCTTTCAAATTTAGAATCACTATGTGCATTTCTATTAGGTATCTCAGCATCTCTTTCATGTGTACTAACTTTAGAATTAGAATGTGCATTCACTTCATCCTATCTGAATGTGGCTCAGTTCCTGAATGCAACTCAACATTCACAGCATGTAACTTGGTAGTCACTGAAACTTGTTGTTAGTTTCCAAGTTGATTTATAGCATCTTCTTCAGTAGGTATACCTTCATAAAAGTATACAAATGATTTGCGTTCTTCTAGTTCTTTCATAGGTTCAGCCTCATGTACTTCTATATATTCATCAAAATTCACATTTGCACTTTCCACAACTTTATTAGTATTTGTATTCAAACACTTGTAAGCTTGACTTCTTGTGGAGTATCCTTGGAATATACCTTCTTCACTTTTTGCATCGAGTTTACCATTCCTAATATCTTTAAGAATGTAACATTTACTAGGTATTTTACATTGGGTGAGAGTCCATACCATATTTCAAAGGGTGTAGAATGAGTACCTTTCTTGACTTGCACACTATTCAAAGTATAGATAGTTGTACTTATAGCTTCTCTCCAATATTTCAAAGCAACATTCTTCTCTATCATGAGTGTTCGAGCACGGTCTATTATAGACCTATTTCTTCTTTGAACAGCAATCCCATTTTATGGAGGGGTTCTAGGTGCAGATGTCTATCTTTTGATTCCTCTGTCATTATAGAACATCTCAAATTCATTTGATATGAATTCTCCTCCTCTATCTGATCTCAAATTTTTCTGACTCTTACTTTTTTCTTTCTCAACTCTTTTTAAGTACCACTTAAACATTTGGAAAGCATCATATTTCTATTTCAAAAACATGATTATTGTCATTCTAGAATAATCATCAACAAATAACATAATGTACTTATCTCCTTTGTAGCTTTTCACATCAATTGGTCCACACAAGTCAGTATGAACAATCTCTAGTATTTCTTTTGAGGTATAAGCTTTACTCTTAAACCTTGACTTTGTTATTTTTCCTAATTGACAATGTTTACACATTGTATTTTTCCTAATATAACCTATGAGGGAAAAAATATTTCTCTTTTCTTGATGGTTTTATTGGCTATAATCAAATAAATATTGCACTAGAGGAAGAAGAAAAGACTAAATTCACATTCCCTTAAGCTAAAATTTCTTTGTATGTCTTTCCTTTTGGTCTCTATAATGCTCTAGCAACTTTCTAAAGAGTTGCCTTTAATAACATATTTGTACATATTTTATACAATTACATATGGAGATATATGTATGGATAATTTCACTATTTATGGTTTTATATTTGATGAGGTCAAGAATATTCTGGAGAAATTATTTTGATGATGTGAAGATCAAAATTTATCTCTCAACAATTAGAAGTCTTTATTTTTGACATATTAATCAAGTTTTTTATTAGTGAAATGCACTTATTTAGATTGTAAATTGTTATTGAGGTCATTGTACAGCTATCAATGTTTGCCAAGAATTTTAGTTGTTATCGAGTTCTATAGTTGCTATTGAGTCCTTTTGACAAATCCCAGTTGTTACTAAGTAGTTGCAGTTTTAGTTGTAGTTTTAGTGAAGATCAGCAATGTAAACTGATTCACCCCTCCCCTCTCAGTAATTTAGTATAGTCTAGAATATTTTTAACAATTGGTATTAGAGCTTTGTGCTTCTCAAGAGAAAGTTTAACAACTTGAGAAAAGATCAAGGCCATGGAGATATTCAAACTTGATAAAGCTATTGACAATGAGAAGCTAGATTTGGAAATGGCTATTGCCCAACTCAAGAAAGCAAAGGATCAACTCTCTCAATCCTTGAAAAGAAGAAAAGAACTTGCAATTCAAATGAATGATCATCTGACATTGAAGAAAGAATTGAAGACCTTAATTCAAGTAATTCAGATAAAGCCAATGAAGCAATCAAAGAACTCCTACAAAAGAATGGTTCCCTAAAGAAGAAGTAAGAAAAATAAGAAGAGAATGGGAAATCCATTCAGTAAGGCTATGTGAAGTCATGGATTAGAAGAACAAGATAAAAGAAGAGATAGATGGAAGGAACAATGAAATCCAAAACCAATCCCTTCAACAAGAAGACCTTATTGATTTGAAAATCATGAGCCTAAGATTTGAAAATGAAAGATTATGAAATTATCTAAATTCTGAAAGGAAAATCAATGAAATATTATGAAATGATCTAAACTTTAAAAGGAAAATCAATGAAGGAATGATGAAATCCCAAGTAGACATAAGCCAATTGAATGAGTAAAATATATAGACAAAAAGGAAAAGTAGGAATTGGATATATAGAAGGAGAATCATCCAAGCAAGGAGCTCAAAAAAATCAAAGACCTACTTTCAATCACTATGGAAAGATAGGTCATACTTCAAATAAATGTTAGAGCAATGGAAAAGCAAAATTCAATGGAAAGTGCTACAAGTGCAATCAGCATGGTCATAAGGCTAATGAATGCAAAGAGAAACCAATATTTGAAGGCAAATGTCACAAATGTAAAAAACATGGACACAAGTCATCAAAATGCAAAACCAAGATATTGAATCTTGTAGAATAGATTGTGAAAGCAATATTTGGCTAGGACTACAACACCTAGTGCAGATGTCATTATTATGGAGAATTTGGACACATTGGAATGAATTATGTAAAGCAACATTTGAGAAAAAGAGATACTACTAAAAGATGTTTCACTTGTATAGAACTTGGTCATCTTGCCAAGAATTGCATGAATACTGGTAGAATTGAAGATGAGAGAAAAGCAAAAGCTGATAACATTTGAAAATAAATGAGACAAAAATGGGTTCCAAAGTCTATTGAGGATACAAGTCCAAGAAATGGTTATCAAGTCACTCAAGAATTGGGTGACTCCACTATTTCTACTTAAGTTCAAAAGAGAGAACTAGAACTAGGCTAACAAAGAAGACATCCAAAACAATTCTAGATTGAAAGAACAAAATGATCCAAATATGTATTTAGGATACAAAGGGATCACCTTGTACAAGTGTCTACCGAGTTACCTTCTATACCAAGTAAGGTTGGGTCACAGACTTTACCGAGGATAGGAGTAATGAAGATGCATATGGTTACCAAGTCATGAAGTATTTGATGAGTGTTCAATTAATGCGTAGTGGATTATAGTCTATCAACATGATGTCAAATGATCTACCTTTTGTACTGAGTATTTATAGTGAAATTTTGACAAAAGGAATAGAATTAAAGTCATTTTTACCATGAAATTTTTGAGAGCTATTGTAAAGTGTGATCTTCAGAGCATCCAAGTGATTTGAGCAAATTGATAGTGAAAGTTTTCAAATTCTCTCAAACCCTAACGAGTGAAAATGACATCTAGTAGCAACAAGGTTAAGTAAGGATCTGACATGTTGGTTCTTGGAAAGGAAGGCACCAAACTTCAAGCTCACTCCTACAATCACCGAAACCCTAGATCTGAGTAGAGCATTGTCTCTAATCCCTCTAAAGGTACTATTGATCAATGATATTTGCACTTATTTTGAATGTGTTATTCAAGAGATTGATACATTGGAAATGGATGATTCCCTAGATAAGCTATGTGTGAATGGAGTTTTGAAATCCAAGCACCAACACCTAGAAACTAAAGGGTTAACTCACATCCCTCACATGTCTCACAAATTTCAAGTAAAGTGGATTAGGTTTATCATTAGTTGAGTGCATAATGGACAGTTGTGGTTGGAGCAACCAATATTGATCACAAAGAAGATAATTCATCAAATCATTGGTTTCTCAATGCTAGCCAAAGCTAAGATGACCAAAACCCTAGGTCAGGTTGAACTTGAAAAGAAAATCCTAGTAGAATGGGATGGCAAAGGAATGAATATTAGCAGTGTCTCAGACATGGAGTTGAAATTAGGTATATACATAATTGCGAACAAGATTTATAGCTTGAGCAGATTAAATAGTGTGTCATGTAAAGCTATGGATTTTGCCTACAAAGTAGTAAGGAACAATTTATCTTTTGACCTTGTTGAGCTAATGTTGAGATAGTTTAACAAAAATATGGAAAGCATAAGGACATCAAAGAATAACCCATGTAAGTTTGGCTCCCTATTAACTTGTCTATTATTTTATGTTAAAAAATTCTTCCCTTCAAAAGGAACTATTGTTTGGAGAAAAGATGTGTCTGTTCTATATCAGATAAATGAGTATGTTGTTGAAATGGGTGAAAACTATAATAGTATTATGGACAAAAAAAATTATTTATTCAAAGAGAAAATGAATAATAGATATTGAATCCCCAAGAAACCAGTTGAAAATTATAACCTAGATGATGTGTGTTTCATGGTGGATAGTGACAAAGTATACATTCAGGAAGTTAAGCCTAGAATTGCATGGGTGAAACCTCTTGGATATGAGGTTAATATTGATGAAACACAAGATATCATTGAAGCACTTGTTAATGAGCCAGTTGATTCTAAGGTAGCATATTTCAGTACATATGATGAAGCAAAAGCCAGGATTGAACTTGAATTAAAGCTTCCTCAGTTGGTTAACAAAGGAAAGAAAAGAATTGCAAAATTGAAAACAAGTTCTACCCTTTTGTTGATTGAGGAAAAAGGTGAGGATGAGGAAGTAGAGGATGAGGTAGAATATAAGGAAGAAGAGCCATTAAGGAAGAAGGGCAATGTAATTCTCACCAGGCCACCTAAGCCATCCACTGCGGTATTTACAAGGAGATCCTCCAAGAAAAAATCTAACAAGGAAGAAGGAGACATTATATTTAGAAAACTTCCACCCACCTTCCAAGATAGATTGAAAGATCTAGAAGCAGGAGCCGGTATAACCACTTTAAATCATTAAAGTATGAAATTAGGATAGCTGAAGAGCAGAAGAAAATAGAAGATCTAGTAATGGACAAGATGGGAAAATGGAAATACTCACCAGATCAGCTTGCTTCTAAGATCCCTAATGATTTTTTGGAGAAAATCAAGCCAAGATGAAAATTTTCCATGCAAATTGTCAAAGACATATATCGTCAAACCTTGAGGTAGCTTATACCAAGCATCTCAAATGTAGAGGTAAAAGAGTTACTAAAGAAAAATGAAGAAAAAATGAATTTGAAATTTAATACTTGCCTGATTTTGATGAAAGAAATTAAGCATGTTGTAAGAAATGCAACAAACACTTGGAAAAATATCTATCTATTACATAAACCTAGTGATTTTCTAGTCGATGTAAAAGATGATGATGATGAAGAGGATAAAGAAGAAAAAGATGAAGAGGAAAATGCTGAAGAAGTAACTCATTTTGACAACATTGATAATGAAGAGGAACAAGGGCAAGAGGCTACCAAGGAATCAAAGCAATAAGATGAGGAAAGTGATCTAGTTAAGATAGTTGTAGTAGTCATTTCCTCACTTCCTCACTCTCAAAGAAAGCCAGTGACAATATCAAGCATGGAGATAGCCCCAACAAGTTTGATTATGACTATTAGTGTGAATACAAGCATCCAATCACTCCTTGCTCCTACTCAGCTTAGCACATCATTGACTAAAGTGACCTCCACTTCATCTACCAAGCTGTAGACTCTTCCCTCTTCCACTTAGTTGGCTACTTTAGTTTTGAGCATAACAATTTTGGAAACATCTACATCAATTTTTGATTCTTCAATTATTTCTGTTAATATTCCTTCAATTAGTGTAGTATTAGTTTTTACATGTAGTCCTAGTATGTCTACAATTATTTCCATTCCAGGCACACTAGCAATAAGTGCAAGGATAGTTGAGACCAAGGCTCAACCAAGCACAAATTTTTTTGGTAAAGGAAAAGAGCTGGAGAAAGAAATGGATTTAGATGAGGAAATTGTAATCCCAAATTGGGACATCTCCAAGCTTACTCCAAACCAAGTGTAGTCATTTGATGAACTCCTCCAAAAGAAGGCCAAACAACAAAGATTAACAGAGGAAAGAGATAGGGAGTTCAAAATTATTAAGGATGCAAAGAACATTTTGGCAAAGGCCATAGGTATTGAGGTTGATTCTTCACAACCAATTTTGTTTCAGCTAGTAGAGGTAGTTTAGAAGTTTAATGAAGATACTAATGGATAGGATAAGCTAGTACAAAAAGTAGAAAAGAAGTTTGATAATAAAGTATTTGAGCATAATTCTCAGTAGATTGCTATCTATCAAGTAAAACTTTCTAAAATTTTGAGTTCTTTGGAAGCATCTTGTACAAATGTATCATCACTTTTTGGTAAGCTATGTAATGTTTCTAAGTTTGCCAAGGAAATAAAGTGAAAATTGTCCAAAATAGATGAAGATCTTAAGGCTAGTGCTCAGCAGTTGCAACTTGACCCTAGTTCAAGCTTTGCACACTTTAAGAAGATAAGAATTTTGTCAAATATGCAAGTAGAATTTCTTAGAGAAGAAGAAAGGATTAGATCTACATTGGTATATCTATAGAATATGAATCTTCCCAACATAGATGCACTACAAAAACAAATTGAACATTCTAAAACTCTCATTCATGACAATAACTTCTCCATAGCAGACCATATGATAGAGTTGTCAGCAGAAGTGCAGATTGTAGTTCACATATGTATGTCCTACAAGACAATTAGGATAAAACTTTGGAAATTATTCTTAAGGTACATTCAAAAAAATTATCTCATTTTGGCATTACTATGTAAATAGAATAAAGATTTGGCATTAATGTCAAAAAGGGGGAGAAAGACATATGTTATGGGGGAGAAGATGTAAAAATAAAGCAAGAGAAAGATATGTTTTATATAGCAAGAAAATGTATAGTATACTATATGAAACAACCTTACCATGTACAGATATTTATCTTACAAAATCAATTTTGAAAAATCTAAAAAATAGTATACTCTATTGAACTAGTAACACAAGGTGATGGATAAAAGATATGCAAGAAACTTTTTGAATTCAATTTTGGATAATTGTTTTTGTCACTAATGCCTAAGGGGGAGATTGTTGACATATTACTCAAGTTTTTTATTAGTAACATACACTTATTTAGATTGTAAATTGCTACCAAGCTCATTATATAGCTATCAGTGTTTACCAAGAATTTTAGTTGTTACCAAGTTCTATAGTTGCTACCAAGTCATTTGGACAAATTCGAGTGGTTACCAAGCAGTTGTAGTTATAGTGAAGATCAGCAGTGTAAACCATGCATCTTAGTGTATGTTGAGTTTACTAGTGCAAACCGAGCTATGTAGTGTTTAGCAAGTTCATAGTTCATGTGATGTGAGTCTGATGTTAACCAAGCTATATAGTGTTAACCAAGTGACTCAGTTTATACCGAGCTCAAGGTGATAGTGTTTACCAAGTTGTGCAAAGGTAAACAAGTGATTCAGTTTATATGATAAGTTTCACAGTATCTACCAAGTCACCAGTGCAGATCAAGTTCAAGATTACTTGAAAGTAATCAGTATGGACTGAGCTTCAACTTTAACAATCGATGTCGAGTATTAGAACTTCACTGAGTCAGTCTTTAGAACCCAAGTGTCTTCATTTGGGCCAAGTTTGTAATATTTTTGTAAACTTGTATCGTGGCCAACTTTGTAATTTGTATAATTGGATTGGAATATATGTAATGTATTATATCATATCCAAGTGTGACTATGAAGAAGTGAATTCAAATGCAATGTAATTGAATATAATAAAAGAAGAGTAGGAAAGAGAAAATTACAAAGGCTACAATAGTATAAGGAGCAATAAAGACATATCTATCACAGCAAGGTGATTAGTACATAAAAGAATCTAATTCAGAAAATCAAGTTGTAGATCAAAGATCATCTACTATTTCATTCTAATAGGTGTATTAGTCAAATCCTTTAACAAGGTAGACCTAACAGTCTTTCATAAATCACTTTATTGAGTGCATACTTCATTGTATGTTTGTAAATCCTTTCACAAGGTGGACCTAGTAGTCCTTATTGCTCCTAACAGGGAAGGTCATTAGAAGTGATCAATGTAAGCCTTAATAGTCCAACTTTATACTACAATACTAAAGCTTTTGGGTATCATCCCCACCCTAGTTTTACTTTCTATTTGGAAGGTTTCTAGGTCACCAAATCTTTGTATCACAGTGTTATGAATGCTTTCATGATTTTAGTTTACAATTAGATTAGATTATATGTGATGGATTTAATACTAATTGGATTGTTGGATAAAGAGATGAAATTTTAAAAAAATTAGAAGTTACTGATTCACCCCTCCCCTCTCAATAACTTAGCATAGTCTAGAATATTTTCAACATTTATGATGATGTAAGAAGGTATTATTCTTGTTAGAGTGGGGTGTTCATTGCACCAAAAGACCGATCTGACTATGCCCCATACAACTACTCAACTTATAGTACATAGGAGGAGGTTAAGCCCTTGTGATGAATCCTAAGGTGAATGTTGAAAAAAATTCTAAAAATATCCCCCTCAACAATACCTAAGGGTATGAGGATTCAAACCTATGACCAAGCTTTGATACCACTTGTTAGAGTCTGGTTGTCATTGCAGTAGAAGATCAATCTGCCAATGCATGACACAACCACTTGACTTATAGTACACAATAGGTAGTTAAGCCTTTGTCATGAACCCTGAGGGGAGAGTTGAACAAATTTCTAAAAAATTTAGGTCATTAAATGTCTATTATAGAAATATAGGTAGATCCCTCTAAAATTGAAGTCATTTCTAATGTTCCTTCGTCTACTAAGAAAAAATAATTTAGAAGATTTTTAGATCATGTTGGTTATTATAGAAGATTCATCAAATACTTTAGTCAAACATCATCACCTATATATACTTTTCTCAAGAAAGATGAAGAAAATTTTTGGACAACAAAATGTGATAAAGAATTTCTTGATCTCAAAATTGCTTTAACTCATGCACTTGTGTCGAAAAGTCCAAATGGGTCATTTCCTTTTTATATCCATCCAAATGCATTAGATTTTTGTGGTTAGAGTTGTCTTGGGATAGGAAAGTGGATTCACAAAGCATGTTATCTATTATGTGAGTAAGAATTGACAAGGGGATGAATTAAATTATACTATAATAGAGAAAGAAATATAGTCCATAATACATATAGTCAATAAGTTTAGATACTACATTATGGGCTATCATTTCTTTATTCATACTAATCATCGATAAATTTGATACCTCATGAACAAAAAATTTCTTAGAGGCAAACTTGGTAAGGCCAATGTAGTTGCATATTTTCTTTCTAGACTTCAAAGGCAAGATGATCCCATAGTTATAGAAGATTCATTTCCTGATGAGCATTTTTTTGCAATCTAAGTAATACAACCATGCTATGCAGATATTGCTAACTATTGGTTGTAGGAAGGACTCCTCCCCACTTATTAACAAAAGAGAATACTTTATTGGTAGAGAAAAGTGTAAACTTTTCTTGGATTAAAAATTGTATGTTTTATAATTAACGAGATCAAATTATGAGGATGTGTATGAGAGAGGAGGAATCCTATGACATTTTGCATGCATGTCATGATGAATCCTATGGTTGACACTCCATCGCCAAGAGGAAAAAAATGAAGATCTTGAATGCTGACTAATTTTGGCCAATATTACATAAAGATCCAACAAAATATACCACACATTGTAATAGGTGCCAAAGGATGGTGCAGCCCACCAAATTTGATTAAATGTTTATGTTTCCACAATTTTTTGTCACACCTTTGATAAATGGGGTTTGGACTCTCTAGGTCACATAGATTCACCATCTAATGGTAAGTCCTATGACCTTGTATGTACTAATTATGTTACTAAATGGGTAGAAGCTAGACCTATGAACATGTTAGGGATAACAAAGTAGATGAATTCCTCTATGAGGGAATATTTAGTAGATATGGAGTACTATGGGAGATATTAACAGATTAGGAAGCACAATTCACATACACATTAATCAAAGCCTTAGTCATTAAATACAACTTGAGGCACAGTAATTAACAGGCATACCATCATTAAGCCAATTGACAAGTAGAAATTAAAAATTGAGATATTGAGTTTATTCTTGCTAAAATAATATATATTCATAGAAAGGAATGGGTTAAAAGACTACCTAAAGTTATGTAGGCTTACACAACAACCTAAAAAATTACAATAGGATTTGCCACATTTGAAATGGTGTATGAAAATAAAGTTATCATGCATATCAAATTAGAACATAAAACTCTAAGGATATCTTTGTGATTAGATATGGACTTGACTATAACTCAAAGGGAGTGGATCATGCAACTCACTTCATTAGATGAACTAAGAAAGGATGCCTGATTCAAGGATATCCTTGGTTTTTTATCTTTCATGCTCTTTTTAGTCAAAGGTTGCCGAGTAACAATACTTACCAAGTTCCAGTTACTACCGAGTTCTA
This sequence comes from Cupressus sempervirens, assembly GCA_028749045.1. NCBI lineage: Eukaryota > Viridiplantae > Streptophyta > Pinopsida > Cupressales > Cupressaceae > Cupressus > Cupressus sempervirens. The sequence goes on along the minus strand of CM053786.1, from coordinate 207,793,470 downwards.
ATTGTTGTCGAGTATTCCTTTGTATGTCAAGTTATTTAGTGAATGTTGAGTTCATGTAGTTTTTGGTTGTTGAGTTCCTTGTTGATGTTGAGTGATCATTTGATTATTGAGTTAATTTTGTTGCTGAGTATTTGTTTGGATGCCGAGTGCCAGTATTTCATGGAGCCTTTGTTTGCCAAGTTGTCTAGGTTTTGGTTCTTAGTTGGAGCCAACCTTTGCATTTAATTTGTGATGGGTATTTAGCATTAGTTATGAGCCAAATTGTGGCTTGAGAATGCATTTAATGTATAGGTTTATTAGTTAGTATTTGCATTGGGCTGACTTGTGGCCTTTCTTATTCTAGAATCTTCTATAAGCCATTTTGGCAAGTATTTAAAGGGGTCTTGGGTAGAGTCTTAGGGATGAGAAGTAGATGAAGGAGATGTAGAATTTCAAGATGTGGAGTCTTAGCCTAGAGTAGCTTGGAGATAGAAGTTTGTATTTGAGTCTAAGATATGTTCTTCTTTGAAAGATGTATTCTTCTTTGTAATGGCCACAACCCCAAAGGCCTTACAGCTAGGCATATTGGATGTAAACTTATTGATTTGGAGATAAGAAATATTATCTTTCTAGATCTGAATCTCACTCCTCTTGTTCATTTTCTATTGTGTGTTGATTTTCTACTTTCTAGATCACCTCATCTTGGGGTACATCTAGATTTGTACTGCATTAGATGGTATTAGAGCCCAGTTGTTCTTGAGTGTACAAGTAGATTGCCGAATGTGAGGTAGTTTGTACTAGGACCTTGGTTGGGTGAAGTTTATTAGTGAAGAGTTTTGATTTTCAAAGTCCTGTCTAGTTGGTGATTTTGTGTAGGGTGGCAGATCTACAGATTTGGCATGCACTTGCAAAGGACTCAACATTCGATTGTCATTTGTAAAAATGGTTTGAGGAAGGAGGAATGTCAATCCAAAGTTATTGGACATGGTGAGGAAACTTGAAGCTAGAGTAGAAGCTATTGAGTTAGCGCAAAATCATGGAAGACATCTTCATGAGGTTGAGAGTGATGGATATGATTCTTTTTGGGATGATTTACATGAAATGATTGATAATCTAGAAAAGCATGATTTGAGTTGGAATCTAAGAATTAGAAAGAAGGTTTGTTGGCCAATTAAAAATATTATGAAGAGAAGAAGACAGATCATGGAAGTACATGATGATTTTGCTGAAATGGAGGAAGTATCTTTTGGTTTTCATGAGCAGAGGGATAGATCTAACATGGAAATTGCAGAGCATCTTGTTGTGCGCAATGAGATTATTGAAGAGAATATTTTTTCTTATGTTGGTAAGGAATTAGTTGTTGCTATTTAAAATGATGTTAATGTTGGAGTGGATGTGATTAAGGACTTATAGGTTGTTGTCAAGGCTAATCTGGAGTTATATGTTCATCCTACTATGAATGTTGTTGATCTGGATATTGCTTGTAAGAAGATGGATTTAGTTCCTGGTAATATGGTTGAGGGTTTTAGAGGTGTTATTGGTGTGGATTTACATGATGTTGTTGTTGCTGATATGAATTTAAACTTATATGTTGTTGAGATGCTAAAGGATATAGATGTTGTTACTAATGTGGATTTTCATGATGTTTCTAGAAGAATGAATATATATACTATTATGATTATGGATGACATAGGGTTATTGTTGCATGTTCCTAATATGGATTCATTTGCTGTTGATTTGGTGGAGGATTACTATGTTATGGATTTATATGCTTTCGATGATATTATGGATAATGTTGATGATAAGTTGCAAATGGAGCATTGTGATTTTCAGTGGAGTGATTATGTTGATTGGTTGGATGAGATTTTGATGTTTGCATGGATGAAGCATAGATGGTTGATTTTTAGATTTTTTCTCTTTTCTTTGATGGAGTGGAAACCTTTTGTGAAGATGAAGCTGTGTATAGAATTTCCTTTTGGGAGAAAAATGTGGGACACATTTTCCTATTTACCTAGGGAGGTTGATGCAAGAGCATCTAAATTCTTTTCTATTTACCTTGGTAGAATGATGTAGGGACATCCTTGGTTTCTTATCTTTCGTGCTCTTTTTAGTCAAAGGTTTCCAACTAAAAATACTTACCAAGTTCCAAGTACTACCAACTTCCAATTGTTGCTGAGTATTCCTTTGTATGTCGAGTTATTCAGTGGATGCCAAGTTCATGTAGTTTCTGAGTGACCCTTTGGTTGTTGAGTTCCTTGTTGATGCTGAGTGATCCTTTGATTACCGAGTTCATGCTGCTGCCAAGCGTTCATTTGGATGTTGAGTGCCAGTATTTCCTAGAGCCTTTGCTTGTTGAGTTGTCTAGGTTTTGGTTCTTAGTTGGAGCCAACCTTTGCATTTAATTTGTGATGGGTATTTAATATTAGTTGTGAGCCAACTTGTGACTTGGGTATGTATTTAATGTATGGGTTTATTAGTTACTATTTTCATTGGGCCGACTTGTAGCCTTTCTTGTTCAAGAATCTTCTGTATGCCATTCTGGCAAGTATTTAAAGGGGTATTGGGTAGAATCTTAGTGATGAGAAGTGGATGAAGGAGATGTAGAATTTCAAAATGTGGAGTCTTAGCCTAGAGTAGCTTGGAGATAGAAGTTTGTATTTGAGTCTAAGATATGCTCTTCTTTGAAAGATGTATTCTTCTTTGTAATGGTCGCAACCTGGAAGGCCTTACAGTCGAGCATGTTGGATGTAAACTTATTGATTTGAAGATAAGAAATATTCTCTTTCTAGATCTGAATCTCACTCCTCTTGTTCATTTTTTGTTGTATGTTGATTTTCTAGTTTCTAGATCACCTCATCTTGGGGTACATCTGGATTCATACTGCATCAATGGCCTCCAACACATTGAATTGATTCAGAATCGAAGAGAAAAAAGGCATGATAAGTATATCAAGGAGAAAAGTTTATAGTTGCTGATGAAACTCTATTATATGATTCAATGTATAAGGATGCCCAACAAAAATTGTAGACATGATGGCTAGCTCCCTATGAGATAGCTCAGGTTTTTGAAAATGGTGTTGTGCAGGTTCACACAATTGATGATGTCAAGTTTAAGTTTTTACTTACTGGACATAGATTAAATCCTTATTAAAGTCCCATTAATAGGGAGGAATTTCTAAAATAGTTTGAAGCATTGTAGGAAAGTTGTTGTAGCAAAAGAAATTGAGCCTTAGCTCAGCTTCCTAGGCCCAAATTAAAGGTATGTAACACTTGTCATAATCAAAAGTGTTACCTTTTAACCCCTTTCTTTTCACTCCACCTCACACTCTGTACTCATTCACCACATTTCTCTCTCTTCCACATCATCCATTTCCACCTCTTCATCACCCACCTTTAATTTCAACTCACTCTTCACTATGAATGACACATTGAGGAAGAAAGACACATCAATGATCATGCTAGTAGGTATGCTCACATTTAATTTGATATGATTTAGTTTTTCATTTACTATTTTTTTCATTTTTGCATTTAGTGTTTGTTAAGTACTCATGTTTTTTTTAATTATGTGTGTACTTACACTTATCAATACTTCTCTATTTCATCCTTTTAGATTCCCATAATCATGTTCATTATTAAAAGAAACATCCTTATAATTTCTCATAACATTTGGAAATTTCAAATCAAAAATCTAGTCCTATAAAATTTTCCCCATAATTATAGGTTTTGCACTCCTTAAATGTCTTTCCTATTGCAAAACTACACAAACACTATTATATTCTTATATGTATGCTTTGCAAAAATCTTGTGTCTTTAGTTTTCTATTGAACGTAGTTTACTAGTTTCAGTTGAGGGGAGGGGTACCCTAGAATTTGTAGGATTTTTTCTTGTGTTGATTACATTTTGAAGAAGGGGCTTAATCAAGAAGGTTGAATTTTCTAAAAAAGATTGTGGTGAAGGGGTTTAAGAAAAATTACTATAAGAATTTTGGAAGTTTGAGAATGGATGGCTTAGCTATCAGACATGATCATCAAGGTACTTGACATTTCAAAAATTATAAGCGATATGTTATATAGATGGCTTTCAACTACTTTTTGAATCTATTTACCTTTAATTAAGACATTGTAGAAGATTTTATATGGATATTACACAATGAGAGAGCTGGGGTAAAAAATAGTCATAGTTAATGCATATGTTGATGGTATTGCAAAGGTTTCTAGTCTTCCTTAGGAAGGGAGGCTATTTCCTTGTAAATGAGATGCAAGAAGTTTTCATGTTGAGTTTACCAAGCTTGGGGAATCTCCTCTAAATATTGATAAATAGTGAACTAAGAGCCTAAGCCTTCCTCTGAAATGGATTCTCAAGTAACCTACATTATAAAGTATCTCACTTGTGAAGATAGATTCACAATCCTACATTCTGATCATTTTAAGATATTATCTCATTCGAGGCATGAAAAACTAGTGAATGTCCCTAATTTTCTCTATAATTTACTTTTAAATACATAAAGGGGAGGTTAAGTTTTTTGTTTCACTATTTACTAATTAATTTACTAGTAGAAAGACCTCTTAGGGATGTCTCTCAAATAATTTGGGAAGAATTTGGTGTATGTTAAAGGTATAACCCAACACCTCAAAATATTGGTCCTCAAGGTCAACCTCTTACCTATGAGCACAAGGGTTTTCAAATTACTAAGTCCTATATAAGTGAGTCTTCTACCTCAATTTAATTAGATTCCTTATATGATATACCCCTTTCTGAGAGAATGTCCAAGTCAAATTCTAAAGACCCATCTTCAAAAGCTAGACCTTCGACACATAAGGGGAAAGAGAAAATGTATAAGGAACCCCCACAAAAGATAATTCCTCAAGCCACTACTAAAAGGAGTAATAAAAGGAAGAGATCTAATAACACTTCTTCTCTTTTAGCCACTACCTATAAGAGACCTAAACTAGTATCCACTCTTTAAAGATGAAGCACTAGAATATGTTGATAGTCCATGCCTATACAAAGCACTATCAACCTAGAATCTAGTCCATCATCCTAGAGATCCTCTACACATCCTATATCACATTCTAAGAATATAATTTATGAAGAACTAGGGGAAATGAGGGGAATGGAGAGATAAATTCTAAACCATGGCATGGTGATTTAGCAAAAGTTGTAGATTTAGCGTGAATTAAAAAACCATACACAGGAAGATGACAGGGGTGAAGTGAAAGTTGGGGAGATATTAAAAGGGAGTGAAGATAAAGAGATGTTTAACAAATAATTACTTGATTTTATTATAAGTGTAGATGTACCTAAAAGGATAGAGGGGATAGAAGAGGAATTACTTGTAGAACAATTGTATGAATATGTGACAAATCATATAAGTGAAACTCTTTATGGGGGTGTCGTGTGGATAGCATAAGAAGATAAAGGTAAAGATAAAAAAATTAAAGAAGTAGGTACTTGGGAGAGCATGTATAAAATGAATGAAGTTCCAACTAGATCAAAGGATAATGTGTCACGTGCCACTAGAAGTTCAACCTTATAATATTATTCAGTATTCATCCCAAGAGTCATCACATGATAATGTACTAGAAGATGAGGATATATTAGTGAATATTCTTGGTCATAAGGAAATTGGGAAAAAAGGGGAAATTCATGTAGAAAACACTAAGGAACAGCATGGAAATACTTGGGATCAATATCTTTAGATGAGGAATAAGTTAGGTGAGGAAGAGTAAGAAAAAGAGGACATTATCGGGCCACCTCTTCTTCTCACCACCTTTTTTGTAGGCATTGAGTGCTATGCACAAATAGTTAATCTCAGATTGATTTTGACATTTGAGTAACAATATACTTAGGTCATTTAATTAGCTCATGCCAAACAAGTAATACATGTTGAGCATAAGTTATTAGATTTTATATGTTGAGCGACATATATTAAGTATGAGTCGAGTAACTAGTAAGTGCTCAATCACTCAAGTGTCAAGCAGATAGTATATGTCAAGTGATCAGTGGATGTTGATTCATTCAAAGGTCAAGTTATAGCATCAAAGTTATAGTTAATGTCAAGTATCAAGGTCTTCAAGTGTTGATTTACACATTTCTGACATAGTTGTTTGTAATAGCACAAACTTCTATGTAAACCATTTTTGGGGTGACTTAAGGATTATTTTACGATCTTTTGATGATAAGGACAAATTTTAATTGTGAATCCCTATGCATTTCATGCGTCCAATCAGAAAAAGGGAAGGATTAAGAGGCTAGATGGGTGAATCACAATCGTTGATTCATACCTAACCCTAAGTCACCCAGGTTTTCTTAAGGAGGATAAACCCTAAAATTTCTAAGAATGCTAAAGAAGAATTGAAGAGAGGTTTCATGCTCAAATAGAGCATTCATGATGATGAAGGTGTTATGATTTGAGTTGCATTGCATAATGAGTTAAAGGATAACAAAAGAAAGGAATTAGAAGACAATAGAGATACATCTGATCAAAAAGGATCAAGTACACATTAGTATAGAGGTGATGTGACATCAAGAAACAAAGTGCTAACTAAAGGATTGTTGTTGAGATATTCTAATAGGTGAATCAGCTAAATCTCTTAATCGAGTAGTCTTAACAGGCTATTGTAAATCCTTTAAAAGGGTTCTTACTTCATTGTAAGTTTAAGTCCTCTTACCAGGTAGACTTCTAACTAGGTGTTGAAATCCTTTAATAGGGTCAGATCTAACAATCTTGTAAGCCCTTAATAGGGAAGACCTTTCAAAGGATAGATGATGTTTCATGACTAGAAAATTATAACCTTCATTGGATACACTTTGTTACTGCAGTAGTGAACATTTTTGGGTGTCATCCCCACCTTAGTTTTACCTTCTCCTTTGAGGTTTTTTGGATAACCGAATATCTTTTGTCATACATGTGTTGAATATTTTATTCTCATGCTATGGATGTATATGCTTAATTTGGAATTTTAGTTTATATGCATAGATTGTGAGATGGATGTGTGGTGAATGTTTTTAAGGTTGAAATTTTTACTTGTTGATTCCCCCCCTGCCCCCCCACAACGCCCCTCTCTTAGAGTTTACTTCCCTATTGTATTTCCAACAATTGGCATCATATTTGAGTTCTTTGGAAAGAAAAGCTTTGTAACTTTGACGAAAGATCTCGAAGATGGAAATCTACAAATTGGAAAAGACTATTGAGAATCAGACAATTAAAATACAACTAGCCCTACATCAGCTAAATAAAGAAAAGATGAGTAAAAGAAATCATTAAAAAGAAGGAAATAAATAGATATTGAAGAGAATGACACACAATACCAAGAAATTGATAACACTAAAATTGCAGAATGAACAATTGAGAAATGATCTGACAAGAGAAAAAGAGTTTTCTGAAAGTTCCAATAAACCTAGTGAAACTATCAAGTACTTTGAGAAATTGATGAGATCCCCTAGATCCAATAGTGACACTTCTGGATTGGGTTACACTAGTACTGAAGAAAGAGAATCATCCAAAAGTGGTGAAGAAAGAAGTAACTAAGGTAATAACTCCAAAACTACTTTTCAAAAATGTGGTAGGATAGGTCATACTACTAATATTTGCAAAAGCAAGACTACAAATTAGAATCCTAAGAAGAAGTTCATGGATCATTACCATTAATGCAAAAAATAAGGTCATCAAGAATATGAATGAAGAACTAAGACCATAAGCACACAAAGATTTGAAGGATACTTCTATAACTGTTAGAAGTATGGACATAGAGCATATGAGTGTAGATCCAAGCCTAAATGGTCATCAAACAAGTAGAAAAAGGTAAAATATAATGACAACTATTATAATTGGGATTATAATACTAGGTATAGTTGTCACTATTGTCAAGAGTATGGACATGTTGATAAAAATTGCATAAGAACACACTTTAGAAGTGACTACAAAAGATTTTTGAGTTAAAGCACATGTTTTAGCCTTTTGAAGACTAGTCACATAAATAGAATTTGTCCAACAAGGTCAAAGGCACCAAGTAGTGAGTTCAAAAAAAGAAAAGGAAAGTCATATGTTGAGAATGTCAAAGATAAGATGAAAAAGACATAGAAAAGAAAGGAAGATTTTAGCACATCAAGTTCAGATGGGATCACTTCACCTAATGGGTCAGGTGATCACACCACCTCCAATTAAGCAATCAAGAGGTATGTGTGGGACCGGTATTTAAAAGATATACTATACATTAGTTACAAGGGATAAGTTCTAAAAATATTATATTTGCTTGAAGAAAGATTCAAAGTTTTGCTAAGAATCTAGATGAAATATTTAATTTTTGTCATTTTTTATGTTACTGCTGAGCATGAAAAGTTTCACTATGATTGTCAAGTGAAATGTTAGTTGATGTCGAGCTATCATTAGTGATAGTATATACCAAGCCCGTAGTGATTTTTGAGTGTAAAGGAAACTTCATGGAAGCCGAGTGAGTCAAAATCTCTATAAAAGATGAGCTTATAGTTGTGTAAGCATGTAGCATTAAATGAAAGGTTTTAAGGTCTATATGATTGATTTCTTCTTATTTGACATCATTCAAATATGAAGGAGAGCATGAAGAGTGAAAGGGTAATTGAAGAAATCAGTCCTAGCATTTGCAAGTAGGATTCAATAGTCGCTTTACACCATCACAACAGATTTTCAAAGGTATTTATCGTGTGCCAAGCTACATAGTTTGTAATTTTGTAAACCCTAGTTTACATAATGCCATTTAGTTATTTAGCTCCTAAGGTTAAGGAGGGTAAAGAAGTTTTGAATGTGCAATTGGTAAGAAATGATATTAGAGAACCTAATTTTAGAGCCATTCCTAATATTGCTTATAAGCAAGATCCATTTGGTGCATTGTTGATGATACCACCTCGAGTTTTGATAATTTAGGATGTGAGATGTTGCTATACATGCAAGGTGGGTAGCATAGGAGACATGGAGATCAGGAAAACCTATGGGAAATTATGTAAAAATAGAGGATTGAAAGAAGAATTCAAAATTGTAGAGAGAAAAGGGTTGATCTATGCCCTAGATTTCCCCAATATCTTCAAAACTGAATGGAGTAAGATAGTTTTGAAGATAATTCATGATAATTCTATGTGGTTGGATAATGGACTAGTGAAAATCACAAAGAAATTGTAAATAGAGTTATGAGGTATCCAACACTTGATCAACCTAAAAGCATGAGAAGTCAATATAAAGAGGTCATTAAGAAGAATACAAGGGCAATATGTAACAAAAGAGGCATGTCAACTCCTACAATCTTAGATCCCATAATTGTTTTTGTAGTGAGAATTATAGCACAAAAATTCTATGAAACTAGCAAGCTCAATAGTGTACCATATATTGCTATTGACATGGGTTATAAGATAGTTAAGAAGGATCATACATATGATCTTGGCAAGTTGCAGATGCAACAGTTATTAGAAAATTTGGGAGCTATAAGGAAGACCAAAAGTGCACAATGTAAGTTTGGTTCAATTATTTTATGTAAAAAATGCATTCCCTACTTTTGGTAAAGTTGCATGGAAAACAAACACATCTATTGCAGTGCAAATAGGTGAATTTATTGAGCGGCTTAAAAACAACTTTGAGTTAGTTATGACCAGCTACTTTGAAGATTTCAAGCACTTAATGAAGGAAAGACTAAGGATACTAGTTTCATTGGTTGATAAACATTTCAATGATGTTTTTTTTCTATTTGAAACTAATTCTAAATATGTCCAAGTTGTAGTTCCAAGAGTAAGGTGGCTAAGGCCACTAGGCTATGAAATTAATGTGGATGAGGCCTCAACAGCAATATGTTAGAGTGGGGTTGTCATTGCACCAAAAGACTAATCTATTAATTCTTGATACAACCACTTAACATATAGTACACAGGAAGCAGTTAAGCCCTTGTCACAAATCTTAAGGGGAGCATTGAATTAATTTTCAACAATCTTCCCCTCAGCATTACCTGAGGGTCTAAGGATTCGAACTTGTGACCAAGCTCTAGTACCACTTGTTAGAGTGGGGTTGTCATTGCACCAAAAGACCAATATGTTAATGCCTGATACAACCACTCTCAACTTATAGTACACAGGAGGTGATTAAGCCCTTGTCATGAATCTTGAGGGGAGTGTTGAACAAATTTCTAACACAATAACAACAGTACTTGTAGAAGATATAGATGCTAAGGTTGTTTCCTTTAGGAACTATGATGTGGAAAAATCTAAGATAATTATGGATTTGAAGACTGCCACGATCATGAGGAAGAAGAACGAGATTGTGAAGAAACTTAAAGAAAAATTTGGTGAAGGAGCAAATGATGATGAAGAAGAAGAAGATGATAATGAAGAAGAAGATAGTATTGCTCAAGCACCACTAGCATTAACTCAAGGTCAAGGAGAAGATCAAGTAGAAGAAGTAGAAATTGAAGAGGATGTTGAGGAAGAAGAATCCAATGAAGCACCTAAGCCAAAGAAGAATAAAGCTAAGACCCTAGCTGCTAGCAAACCAAGGAAGGTTGCAAAACCTAAGCCTATAGTTCCCTCTAGTAGAGCAAGCACAAAGGATACCACCAAAAAAACTCAATAAATAGATAAACCAAAAGAGAAGAGGACTAGATAAGCTAACAAGGAGGAGCATCTTGAGAAGATACCAAGGAAAAAATACATAGCTCCAGCTAAATCTAATGAACAGAAGACTAAATATGATGGCACTAGCCAATTTAAAGTGGCAAGTCACCATCCTTCTTTTGATTTAGACAATATATGTGAAGATATAAGGAATAATATTGATTTATCTAGTCCTACACATGTTGATTTTGTCAAACTTGGAAAATTTGAGATGAACCAAGTGGAGGAGTCAATTTATGCCATGATAGAAAAATTCAAATAAAATCCAATTGAGATTGCCAACTCTCTACCAAAGGAATTATTTGATAGAGTTAAGGAAAAGTGGCAACATATTCTCCATACCGAAAGACAAATCAGAGAGACTACACTTGCACAAGTGATGCCAGAATTGGATAAGGCACAAATGTTAGAGGCAATAAAGAAGCATGTAGGAAAATTTGCACCAAAATATATAGTATTTAGCATACTAAAAAATAACATTGAGGGTGTTGTACAAAAGACTACTCAAATTTGGAAATCACTATATGGTCTAACAGCACCCAAGGCAATTGAGAAAACACCTATTCAGGTAGGTGAGCACAAATATGAACACCAATAAGGAACTGAGGTTACTACAGTTGACACTAAGATAGTTACACAAGAGGAAGGCACTGAGACACATGAAGAAACATAGGCACTAGCTGAGGATGAGTAGCAGAAAGAATAGAGTGTCTCAAGGTAAAAGCACAAACTTGTGTCATCCTTTGTAAAGGAAAAGGCTAACAAAAGTATGGCAACTCACTTTTAATGACATAAAACAACAATTATTATATTGAATTTGAAAATGAAGTAAATTAATCAAATCTGTAGAAATGGATGAAGCTTATGATTATTGTAGATGCTCAAAAATGGTTCGCATCTACGGTTTCATCACTTCTTCATACTAATTTGTCCCATTTTCTCATTGTACTAACATTGATCTTTTGGCCAGATTGACCATATTTCATCATTTGTATCCCCTTTCACATCATATCAAATCAACTCAGAATCACCCCAAATCAACCTGGAATCACTAAAAATCAGTCCTAATCAACCCGAAACATATCAGACATCCCAAATCAATCATAATTTATCCACTTCTAGGCATTGTTGTGGCTTTCAGTGCCTTGGAAACCTATCAACTTATCAATCTTATCAATCTAACCTTAGTACTGTCATGGCTCTCAGTGTTAGGTCAAAATATCATTCATGTCATTCAATCTTTGATGTTGTTGAGGCTTTCAATGTTAGATCATGGCATCATCAACCATTTTAATAATATTGACAATGTCTGTCGATGTTATTATGATCGAACCTTATCAATCAATTTCAATCCTATAACATTTACAATGTTGGTTAAATGTTACATATCGATTTATTCATGTCATGTGTCCTTGGCATGTTATCAATTTTGATCTATCAATTAATTTGACCATGGTTTTGGTCTACCTTTTCATCATCTTATTCGATATCCATCATCATTACATTTTCATCAAAGGATACTGTCGCATTCATTTAATCAATTTGGCCAATCATCTACTAATTTTCTCTATAGGATTAAATAACCCATAATTTAATTCTATTATTCTCACTAATTATTCTTCCTGTTATCATCCTCAATTAATTAATTTTATTAATTAATTGATTCATTATCTGTAAACCATGAAAATTTACAATTTCCTAAGTTCTATTTTCCATCATTAATTCCATTTTCTACTAATTCTTATTTTTTGGAATAAAAGGATTTTTAATTCAAATATTCCATAAAATATTTCATCATCATGACACTTGGATGTGACACCTCGTGGATCCTCCTTTGACACTTGGCTGAGATTTGTCATAATCAACTATTCTTATCTCTTACGCATGTCCCTATTTGGCTTATTCGTCATAGATTCTTGGCTTTAAGTGGGTTGAGGAATCTTATGACGCGTCATAGATTCTCTTCCAAATTTGACTTGCATGTGTCATTGAATCTTATTTTTGGCATATTCCGCCATATGCATCATAGGAATCTCTTGCCATGTCGCACATCTATGGGTGACAAATCCAATGCCCTCACTTTGAGTGTTGATTATAAAATGAACACTCTTCTCTCATTTTGGGCTCTCTTGAATCTCGAATGCTTAAGTCTTGAATCCTTGAATCTTTGAGTTTTTGAGTCTTTACTAATTTTCATTTTGCATTCTCTCTCTCACATAAAATCACATTTCAAGTATTCGCATGGCATTATCACTATCATAGGCTTTTGCTTCAATTTGGTGTGCACTATAGGAAACTTTGGAGCTACAATCATTTGGAGAAGAAAGAAGGACATGGGAGCTACAAACGGAAAAGGGAATTTTTGATTATGTTTGCTTTCTTTTGTTTAGTTTGGCTTTCATGGTAGACTAGTGGGTGCTAATACATGTTGATTGAGTTTGTGATTTTCTCATAGTGTGTTATGCATATTACCCATTTTTCTGGTCCTACATTTGGTGAACCCAACGTGAACATGCATATCTAACTTGGGTTTTCTTATTTTGTGCTTGTAGGTGCAAGGAAGGAGCTCACTTGGAAGGGTATAATGACTATCTACTCTTCCTTTTCACACCTAGATCTATACTGTTACAGCACACCTAGGTTCATAGTAAGCACATGCACCAATCAAAATCTGCATTTCAAGCTCCTATCACTCTCTAGGACATAGATTAGGTGATTTTGTGTTACTGATGGTCTATTTGCAACATGTGGCAATCGTGGGATAAAGACATGATCATAAACTACTAATGCTTTGTTTGCGGGACGTTGTCAAAGACTTTATGTATCTTTCAAAACCATGTGTGTGGATTTCCTAGATTAGATAACATTTCGTTTGGTGCTTAAAAAGAACATTTTTCTTTTCTGCCTGGTGTGTCTACAGTGTTAAATCCCTAGGAGTTGCATTGGATGTATCCTCTCCCCTCGCCATTCATGGATCTTGGGTGTAAGAGAAATTCGTGTAACTTCTATAGGAGGCCTGCCTTGGACCAAGATACTCGATATTGGGTATGCTAGGGGATGACCTCAAAGTGGTAACGAGCCAAAGCCAGGTCAATGTTCCAGCCGCTATATAAAATTTGATTACGGTGAAAGCTGTATCGGTGGTATTGCTGTGTGATACCTCTCCTCCAGTACCTTTGCGGTGCATCAAACCTCGATTCTCAGGGTTGGGAGACCTTCTGCGAAAGTTTATCATTAACTTGCCGAACGGAATGCCCTTACTAAAAACCATGTTTTAGTGGCCAAAATCCTTTCTATCCATTGGCTCAAGGGGTCACCCATGCCCGTGAAGACATCCTACATTCTCGTGGTACTCAGTAGAGGCAACAGTCCCTTGGGAAGTCATGCCCCTTGGGAAGCGGATCTTGGTAGCCCCGAGAAGTGAGTGCATTGTAAGGGGGATCCTGTGGTGCCAAGATCCTTGGTTGTCCACTCTGGATAAGCACGGCTGAACTTTGGTTCAAGTAGGAATTCAGTGGATACAGTCCTAAAAGCCTAGGTTGTGGTGTGTTTGTTAACTTTTACAACAGCTATTCTTGTCTTAATGTGTCTTGCGTGTGTGTAAAACATAATCAAGATAAAAGCCAAACTTTTAAATTTACACCTTGGATATCATTTGAACTTGTCAAAACATCACACATTTCCAAAACATTTCAACCTTATCAAACTTTGCAAACATTGATTCAACAAACTCAAACCTTGGAAAACATGGTGACTTGTGCTCTTAAATGTGCTTGGCAAAATGAAGATCTCATATTTGCATAGATTTCACTTGCATTCACCCGAGTCCGGGCTTAATTCTTACATCATATAGACTTCATATTGCACCTTTTAGTCCTCATTACTTTTCATATTGCATCCATTTAGGTTCAGTTTTACTTTCCTTAGTTTTTGCATTCCCATCTCAGAATCAGCACTTTGCATTCACCACCTTGCATCTTTACATACCTATTCATCATCTTGACCACTTTATCCATCATTCTGAGTGTCCTAATCATCATTTTGAGCATCCAAACTAGTCCTAACACTCTCATCTACCATTTACCTCTCTGTGACATCCTGCTTAGCATCACCATCATTTTGAGTCCTCAAAATGTCATTTTGAACCCCCAAAACCTTTGAATTTAGTCAAAAATCTAGAAAAAGTATAAGTCTTAGAGTATCTCCTACTGTTGACGGATAATGGATCTTGACTAGTCTTTTTATCTTTTCTTATCATTTTCTTTGGTCAAAATCTATCTATGTCTTGATAGATTTGACCTTATCATCTTTTATCAATTTGATCTTTTTGTCTTTTATCAGTTTTTTGGTCAAGATCCAAAGTCCTTTATCACAAGGTTAAACTCCTAGACAAAATACTTTCTAAAAGGTTTTATCTAAGTTCAAAACTTTCCATATACCCTTGTCTTAGCATAATCATATCCCTAGCATCCCTAAACATCATTTTGACCTACCCTAGTGGTATATCCCCTTCGTATTGCATTGATCAAAATCCTTAACATCATTTTCACTACCAAACCCTATCAAATTGTCCAATCAACCAAATTTGCCTTCTTGAGCATTTACCCTCATTTTGCATGTCCTAAACGTCATTACGAACCCTAGAACATCATCTTTTGCATGATATACCTTGCATACATCAACCTTTAGCATCCTTAACAAGTCCAAAACATAACTCTAATTGTCATTTTGCATACCTTAGAGTCATTTTCATCCCCTCTAGTCAAACTTCAAAACATCACCTTGCATTTGCATAACATTCCTAGGACATTTTCACTTTGCACATCAAAACTATAATTCATTTAGCATCTCCTCACATTTCATAACATTCTTAAACAATTAAAAATCCCAAAAACACTCATATCTTGCATACCCACCACTCTTTGCACTCTTAGGTATCATGCCAGCACTTACTAGGAGACAAGCAGCTCAGAGACTAGAGGAACTCTATCAAGCTTTGTTTTCTGAGGCACAAGCACAACCAAAACCTCATCCAAGACAAAGAAAGAGCAAGAAAATTCAACAAACCTTTGACAAATATCAAATAGAGGCATCACAACCATTACTATCAGACCCTTTGAATATGTAGCCGCAAGATCCTCATAATCAAGCTATGGCACAACAAACCTTGAACAATGCACCCACCATGAGATTTCCTCCAAACACTTCCCCCACACATTGGATAGTTCAATGGAGTCCTAACTTTGAACCTATATTCATGCCAATGCCACCAGGAGAAGGAAGTGTACCAACCTCACCTGAAGATGAACAATCACATTCATTTGAATTCAGCCAACCTAACACATCAAACATACAACAAGGTATTGTACACCTAAGTGATGAGTCTGACACTGATTATGGCATCACTGATGAGGAAATGGCTAGGGCATGTCAAGACAAAAGTTTTCGCAAGAACTTCAAACATTTGGCAGCTCAAGAAATTGTCAAATTTAACCCAAACTTGAAAGGTCCTAAGTCCAAAAATCAAACCAACACAACAATTGAAAACATCCAACCCATGATAAATTTGGACTTAGACAAGGGAAAAAAACCTTTGGAGTTTTCAAACACAATAATGGCACCTATAAGATCCCATCAAGAACCAACAATTGAAATCCTCCAAAGTACATTTGAACACATCAATGTCAACCCCTTGTTTGATGAAATACCACCAATCCCTAAACACCCCAAAAGGACATTAAGACTTGATTTTAGTCACATGATTCAACAACAAGATGCACCTAAAGGGACCCATGCTCTAGGGATGCCAGACATACCTTCTTTGGAGGCAAATCAACAAAGTACACCTTTGCTTCTAACTTTATCCTGTGCTATGACATCAAACACTATGGAGCCTCTCATAAATACAACATGTGAAACATCAAGTGTAACCATCCCTATATATGCACAAAGGAAAATTCTTATTGACATTACACCCGTTCCCAATAGAAATGTATCTCATAGTCAAGTCAATATGATGTCGCAAGCAGGAACATCTAAAACACAAAGGTACCAAAACAACAATACAAAAATGATGTTCAATTCTCAAGGACTTAGTCAACCCCCATGACAACAACAACCCACAATGGTACAAGGACTCAACACTTCCAAGGCACAATCAAGTCTACATCTGCTTGACACACATCTCACATATCAACAACAACATCAAACACCACAACAACAACCACAAGTGGGGCAAACATCCAACATTCCTAACATGCAATCCCATGTGAACCCACTTGAACTAGACACAATTTATCAACAACAATTTCAGCAGCAATTCCAACAACAACAAATGATGTTTTCTAAACAACAAGAGCAAGTCAAACAACAATTGGAATACCAAAGATGCCTTGAGCAACAAATTGCATACCATCAACATTTTTTACAACCACAACACATAGCACAACAACAACACATGGCACAACAACAACACATGGTACAACAATCATAGTCAATCCCACAACAAGTGCCACATCAAATACCATAACAAATTCCCCAACAACAAGGACCTTTCTATCTTCGAGGTGCCAACATACCTCCACCACCTAGTGACACTTCATTAGACTCATCAGACACAGAAATGTCAGAACCAAGTAGACATAGTTCTCGCCACAGCAAATGATCTACTCATAGACACAAGATACTTGAAGGAAAGACCATCATGAAAAACCCCAATGAAGAACAATTACAACAATTCAAACAACTTTCCAAACAAGTCAAGGCATTGGGATTCCAAAAGAAGCAAGGTCTATATACGGAAAGGGACCTACTTCCTAACCCATTTGATAAAAGTCTATATATGCCTCCATTCCCAAAACACTTTGAAGCTCCAAGGTTTGAAAAATATTGAGGAAAAGGAAACCCTATTGATCACATTCAAGAATTTTGTGCTTCATGCACCGAACTTAGTGATGAGCCCATGTACCTTATGAGATTGTTCCCTCATTCTCTAGATGGGCCTGCACTTGAATGGTACTCCAAACTTCTTGGTAATATCAAATCTTGGTCAGAACTAGCAGACAAGTTTATCTCCCACTTTGCCTTTAACATCGCAAATGAGGTGACACTTTTCGATTTGTGCTCAACTAAACAGAAGACTGGAGAATCATTCATCACATTCTTACTGCATTGGAGAAGCCTAGTTAGTCAATGCTCACTAGATATTCCTGAAGAAAAACAAGTAAACTTGTGCATTGAAAACTTAGTCCCAGACTTAATGTATGAACTCAAAATCAAGAGTCCAAGCACCATTTCTAAACTAATGAAAAAAGGAGCTAGTATTGAAGATGCTCTTATCCGTAAGGGAGTCCCCAAGATAAACAAAGAAAACACAAACACCAACTCATCTAATGACAAGGCAAAATTTTTCTCCAAAAACAAGAATGTGACTAATGATGGTATTGTGGATGCTCGCACAATTAGCATAGCACAACCTCAATTGACTTTGAAAGGTGTAAACCCTAAAAATTCACAAACCTCTAATCAAACATCAGCTCCACAATAGAAAACTGAGACTCCCATGCAAGATAAACCTCAAAGACACCCTAGAACCAAAGACAGGAAATTCACACCATTGGGGATACCTCTTGAAACTGCATTACAACAATTACTAAGTAATAACTTCCTGCAATTACCCCCAATCAAGGATGAACCATTGACTAAAGCTGATTGGTGGGATGAAAAAAAGTATTGTGATTACCATCACACTAAAGGACACAAAACTTCATCATGCTTCCAATTGAAACATGCAATACAAGACCTTATTGATGATGGTGTCATCACAGTTGATCCATCACTGTTAGCATCCAACTCTGATCACACTATTTTCAAAGATCCTTTGGGTAATCATGACAAAGAGAAACCCTCAAGTTCAAACTCAAAATCGCAAGGTAATGTGAATTACACACGCACCGTTTATGACTACACCATCAATTGCTTTAATGAGTCTGACTTTCGCATATCAACATTCACATTGAAGGCTAAAAACCCTCGTTGTGCTGTCACTACATGTCATAGCAAGATTACCATACCTGGAGCCCCAGTTAGACCTATTGCTTCTACTAGACCTATACCCCCATCTAGACCTACTACTTCTACTAGACCTGTACCCCCATCTAGACCTACTGCTCCTACTTTAGCTGATTATAGCCTTGTTGAACAACTTGGAAAAACCCCTGCACAAATATCCATTTTGGACCTACTGCATGCATCTCCCCAACATTAGAAGATCTTGGATCAAGCCCTTAAAGAGTCAGTTGTCCCAGATAACATTGATGTTGCCCAGTTCAAAGCCATGATTGCGAACCCATTCGCCTCACAGCATATCACCTTTTCCCCTCAAGATATTCCTAAGGAAAAACCTAACCATAATGATCCCCTTTATCTTGAAGTCTTCATCCATAATGCCAAAGTCAGACATGTCTTAATAGATGGAGGAGCAGGACTGAACATCTGTACTCTTAAGGTTGTCAACAATCTGGGTTATTCTGAAGATGATGTGGATCCATCTCGAAGAATCACAATAAAAGCTTATGATGAAGGGGAACGCTTCTCTAGGGGCATCATCACATTACCTGTCAGAGTTGGTCCAGCTACTAAAGAAACATTGTTCCATATCTTAGACATCGAAATGAATTGCAACATGATACTAGGATGCCCTTGGCTTCATGCTATAAAAGCAGTCCCTTCTACATATCATCAATGTCTGAAGTTTTCCTATCATAACATAGAGGTTACCATCCTCGGTGATCCAGATCCTTTCCAATTTTGTGCTAATCTAAGAGATGCTACTGCATACCAAATCCCAACAAACAATGAAGCACAACCCACAAATTCCTCTAAGTATGTGGATGCTGATATACTACTCAGTAAAGCCAAGGAAAAGATGAAGATTGAAGACAATGGGTATGGAGAGTACTTTATGTCTCAAGTCTCTCACATTAGGGAGTCACCACTTTTTTCCCATCAGTACAAAGAATTATACTTCTATCAATGAGAATACATCCGTATGTATTAAGAAAGCAAAAGAAAAATGAGAACCCACTTTGATATCTCCTAGCAAGTATGGACTTGGGTTTACCATCATGTAGAAACAAGGCTATGATGGCTATAGTGGTCTTGGATCTCAGAAACAAGGAATCATTGAACCTATCACTACAGAAGGACAACCTCCTAGTTTGGGGCTTGGATTTAAACCATTATGAATAGGTCCTCCTAGTACTATGGTACCTACGTGTAAGACTATGGATGTTTTGAACGATGAAAAGGCATCTGAGGATATCCCACTTGAAACCAACAATCCCCTAGCCTCTTAGCATAACTCCAATGACCTAGTTGAATCAGTTACCCATATATCTACCTTCAACCAAAGCCCATTCAACACTGATGATGACATCTCCTCAAGTTATTTGAACCTTTGGATTGGGACCAACATGGACCATAATTTTTTGATCGATATGACAATGATGACACTCTCATAATAGACTTTGAAGGCATTATGACTGAAGATCATAAAGAGGTAGTTTCTCCTAAAGAGAACACATTGGCATACTTTGGGGAGCCTACTCCACCTTCTAGTTACAAAGCAAAAAGAGAAAGAAATAACAAGCATAGGTCTCTTGGTAAAAATCGAAAGGCACTATTAGACCATAAAAAATCAAAAGCTAAGAAGCTCCCAAGGATACAAAATGAAAAATATGATGCCAGGAATATTAGTTTTCCAGTGTTCAACATGCCACAAAGTCTTTTTGAGATCTCTCAATCAGCATTCATGCAGAAGGTCATTGGTCTCAACCCTCCCATCCCTCCCTTATATCCCTTTGTTTATCCCCAAATCCAACTACCTACTTTGTCCAATAACCAAAATCAGTCCTTTATCCAACAAGCCTTTGCATATGTCATCATCAGTGACATCCCACATGATACATCTATTGACCCAATTATCCTCAAATGCCTTGATTTACGAGAGATAGACATTGTCTTACATACGGTACACGATGGTATATCTCGAGGTATTTTCTAGTGGTTTGATTTTAGCTATAGACTCAAAACAAATCCTACGTAGTTATGGGCAGTCATGGATTTAGAGCTCATCAGCTAGCAGCACCAACAACAGATATTTTCTTAGCATTTGTTAGTGACATTCTTGATTTCATCTAAAAGTCTTGAAAAAATATCAAAAAAATTGCAAAAATTCTTGAAAAAATATCAAAAAAAATTGAAAAATGTCATAAAAATAAAAAATAAAAAATAAAAAGAGGATGCCTTGATGAAAACCTGGCAAACAGGCATCTTGGCACGAAAATTTGAGTCAAGAGAAAAATTCCATCCAAAAGTGAAAACCTGGCAAACAGGCGCTTTGGGAAAGTACCATGGTGAAACCCTGGCAAACAGGCGCCATGTGTAATTAGTTATTGCTCCTCCATCTATCAGGATTCCATCTGGTCTTTTCCCCCTATATCATTCCTTGATCATACCCTTCATATTGCAAGACATCCTTGGTTCCTTATCATGTCTCACGAACTGGTTAATGTCCTTTGTTACCTTGCCTAAGTATCACCAGTCTACACACACACTTTGTCATTAGCCTTTGTACATAATTTGCGTCTTGTCTAGGGGCATATTACCTACATGGTGCAAGAGTTTGAATTTGAACTGGGGGCATATCCCTAAGTTCTTTTTATCCATTAGACCTATCACATAACGGATTGGAGCTAACACTTGTTTATGCTTATATGATCCTGAAAAAATCCCTAAAAATCATAAAATGTCCTAAGAAAATCACTAAAAATCACATAATGTCCTAAAAAAATCCTTTAAAAAATTCAAATACAATCCTAAAAAAAGCACTAAAAATCATAAAATGTCATGAAATAAACCCTAAAAATCATAAAATGACCTGAAGAAATCAGTCACGCAAAAAAATCAAATATCCTCAAAAACTCTAAAAATCACAAAACTCATCAAAAAAATTGCAATAAACCTTGTATATATTCACTGTGGATAACCATCCCTTTTGCGTTCACACTTGCGCTTTGCAAACTGAAAATCAAAGTTCTATGCTTTAGTGCCAATCACAATATCTGTGCAGCATGAACCAACAATCAATCCAACCAATCACTATGAACTTATCAACTGAATCCACAACTAGAACTATCACATTATCAACATGTTGAACACTATCTACACACCTAAAACATTAACAAGAACGTAATAATGGACAAGAATAGTTGTTGTCTCATGCTATTTAATGAGTGATTTATTTTTGCTTTGTTTTTTCTTTGATCATGTCCCTATGCTACTCTATGATATAAATTGATCTATGAGAGTGGCCAAGATGGTTCATGGTCATATTTTTCCATTTTTGTCTATTACAATGTACCTTTTGAGAGTCTGGGGCATGTACATATGCCTCAAGAAGGACAAGGTCATTCTTTGTTTGCATCATGCTTGTTTACGTAAAAGGCTTGCATTTGCGCTCTGGCCCTTTATGCCATGATGCGTTGCATTCCATTTTCCTTACCAAAATAAAGCTCCATTTGACATATAGTGCACTTTCTAGAAGAAAAATTCTTTCCATCATACTAACATCTCCTCATCTCATCTTTCTTCTTCATCTCATTCTCCATCACCATGATCATGTCTTCTAATTCACCAAATCATCTTCATCTTGCATTCTTGCATTCTTGCATCATCATTCTTGTTGTCAATAAATTGACTTATCATATGCTTATCTTAGTCAATTTCTCGAGGGGGCACCCATATATATCATCCCTACTGGGGCATGTTGTGGCTTTCTCATCAATTATTCTTAGATACAACGCTCTAAATCACATTGTATCAAAGAGGGGCAAAATGTAGATGCTCAAAAATGGTTCGCATCTACGGTTTCATCACTTCTTCATACTAATTTGTCCCATTTTCTCATTTTACTAACATTGATCTTTTGGCCATATTGACCATATTTCATCATTTGTATCCCCTTTCACATCATATCAAATCAACTCGGAATCACCCCAAATCAACCTAGAATCACTCAAAATCAGTCCTAATCAACTTGAAACATCCCAAACCAATCATCATTTATTTGCTCCTAGGCATTGTTGTGGCTTTCAGTGCCTTGGAAACCTATCAACTTATCAATCTTATCAATCTGACCTTAGTACTGTCATGGCTCTCAGTGCTAGGTCAAAATATCATTCATGTCATTCAATCTTTGATGTTTTTGAGGCTTTCAATGTTAGATCATGGCATCATCAACCATTTTAATAATATTGACAATGTCCATCGATGTTATTATGATCGAACCTTATCAATCAATTTCAATCCTGTAGCATTTACAATGTTGGTTAAATGTTACATATCGATTTATTCATGTCATGTGTCCTTGGCATGTTATCAATTTCTATCTATCAATTAATTTGACCTTGGTTTTGGTCTACCTTTTCATCATCTTATTCGATATCCATCATCATTACATTTTCATCAAAGGATACTGTCGCATTCATTTAATCAATTTGGCCAATCATCTACTAATTTTCTCTATAGGATTAACTAACCCATAATTTAATTCTATTATTCTCACTAATTATTCTTCCTTATTATCATCCTCAATTAATTAATTTTATTAATTAATTGATTCATTATCTGAAAACCATGGAAATTTACAATTTCCTAAGTTCTATTTTCCATCATTAATTCCATTTTCTACTAATTCTTATTTTGTGGAATAAAAGGATTTTTAATTCAAATATTTCATCATCATGACACTTGGATGTGACACCTCGTGGATCCTCCTTTGACACTTGGCTAAGATTTTTCATAATCAAATATTCTTATCTCTTACGCATGTCCCTATTTGGCTTATTCGTCATAGATTCTTGGCTTTAAGTGGGCTGAGGAATCTTATGACGTGTCATAGATTCTCTTCCAAATTTGACTTCCATGTGTCATAGAATCTTATTTTTGGCATATTCTATCATATGCATCATAGGAATCTCTTGCTACATCGCACATCTATCGGTGGCAAATCCAATGCCCTCACTTTGAGTTTTGATTATAAAATGAACACTCTTCTCTCATTTTGGGCTCTCTTGAATCTAGAATGCTTAAGTCTTGAATCCTTGAATGTTTGAGTTTTTGAGTCTACTAATTTGCATTTTGCATTCTCTCTCTCACATAAAATCACACTTCAAGTATTCTCATGGCATTATCACTATCATAGGCTTTTGCTTCAATTTGGTGTGCACTATAGGCAACTTTGGAGCTACAATCATTTGGAGAAGAAAGAAGGACATGGGAGCTACAAATGAAAAAGGGAGTTTTTTATTATGTTTGCTTTCTTTTGTTTAGTTTGGCTTTCATGGTAGACTAGTGGGTGCTAATACATGTTGATTGAGTTTGTGATTTGCTCATAGTGTGTTATGTATATTACCCATTTTTCTGGTCCTACAATTATAATTTTTAATAATTATTTGGAGTAATAATTGATATATTTCGTAAATTGTATAGACAAATTTTTAGCTCCTGAATAATGCTAAAAATTAAGGGTCTAGTTCTCACCACAAAACTATATAGAAATATACTTATTTCCCTTTGATTTTAGACTATATTATAGATAACATGTATAGCTAGAACAATCAAAAATAAAAATTGTATTTTAGACCTATATTTTCACTTTTATAATGATTCAAATTTTGACTCACGTAAAATTGATAGCTTTCATCTCCCACCACATTTTTCAAAACAAATATATTCTAACCAAAAGAAAAAATGTATATTCTACAAGAGGATTCTCTCCTATAGAATGCCATATAATTTTTATAATTTTTTTGATATGATTTAATATTTTTTTCTTTTTCAAAATTGCAATCATTTTGAGTATTAAAATACATGCTTATAGAATTTATTAATTAAAATATACTATATCTAATTAAAACACTATAAACTCTATATGAGAATATTCTTGACTTTGACCTCTATAAAATGTTATTTATATGTTATTAAAATAATATCATAAAAAATAGTAAGACTTATTGAAACACTACTTTTCTGAAATAATTTGATTTCTTTAGTAATTGCATACAAACAAGTATAAAACATGCATTTAATTGGCATTTCCAATTGAAAAAGTGTGAGACCATAATAACTTAGCTACAATGAATTTATCTAGATCATATGTTTGAACAAATTTAGTTTTTAGATAGAAATACTCAAATTCAGTCGTTCTGATAAGTAAGCCTAAAAGGTGACACAGCTTTGTACTTTTACCCATCAGATACAGTAGGGCTGAGTGCTAGCCCTCTACATGAGGTGAATATAGAAAGTGATACTGTATTGCATAAAAATGTAATCAATGGAATAACACTAAGCAACTAATGCATATTCCTACATGATTATGCAAACCTCAAAATATGAAAGATAAACATGTAACTAAGCATAACATGAAATCAAAATAGCACTATGCAAACCTCACAAATCACCAAGTGATTGATGATTTCACATTCTTGTGGGATGTGGTTGCTCACAAATCTTGCAGCATAACAATAGGCTAGATAGTGCTCCGTTGAAAATGAGGAGAGAGCTCTCCTTTAATAGGAAAGGAGATGCAACGGATGGCCGAGATTGAAGGCAAGATGAATGGCTAGGATCTCTCAGGATCAATGAGGTGTCCATGAGGTGGAGGCCAAGTAGACTCCAAGTGGATTAGGGTTATGACCATTCAAAGTGGGCAATATGCTCACACATGTGTGAGCAACCTTTGATGTGACATGTCTATGATAGGTGTAAGAGGTGTGTAAGATCATGTTTTCTCAAACATGTGTGAGACACCTTTGAAAGTGATGGGTCAATGACATGTGTAAGAGGGTTGGAGGCTCAAGGTTTCCCCACACATGTGTGAGACACATTTGGTTCGCATGTAAAGGGGGACAAAGGTGTAAGTGTGTAAGAGTCACATGTCACATGTGACGGATTTGCTAATCCTTTGATTAGGATTCTACAAAATGATTAATGATGTGATTAGGTGAGAAACTAGGATTAATTAGTAGATAAGTGGTTTGACCTAGGTTAGAAGGATAGGTTAGGTTAGGGAAGTGAGGTTAGATGAGGGTTAAATCTAGGAGCCATGTGCTCAAATAGGATTAAATTTAATATTTAATTCCAAGTGGGATCAGGAAAGGGATTAATTAAGTAAAAGTACTTAATTAAAGGGGATGGATTAGGATGCAAGGGGAATAGGTTAGGATTTAAATAAACCTTAGTTTATTTGAATAAAGGAAAGACAAACATAATTAAATAAATGTAAAATTTATTTAATTAAAGGTAAGAGAATTAAATAAATAATAAATATTTATCTAATTGGTTAAGAAATGTGATTTGGACAATTTTAGGTGTCTACATTTTGCCCCTCTTTGATATAGCATTAGTAATGTTATATCAAAGAAGAATAAAATATAGTGGCTAGGAGAATAAGACTAGTAGCATGAGGCCCCAGTCCTCGAAGGATGACGAAGGATGACGAGGATGAAAGGATAAGACTAGTGGCATGATGCCCCAGTCATGGAAGGATGAGGAAGGATGACGAGGATGGAAGGGTATGCCCCCTCGAGAGGACATGCGGGTTAGGAGAACACGGATGTTCTCTCGAAATGGAATGGAGGGGAAAATGAAAAGAGTGATAAAGCTATGTTGCAATGGCGTGAACAACCTAAGTTTGGTATTGTACTCAACACTATGCACCAAGGTATGAGAAACCAAGATGACAATGTGTCAAGTACATGATAAAAAGGGTCTAATACAACCATATGCCTTATGAAACCATGATATGGAAGACCATGATTTCTGGGACAATAGGATGCAAAGACCATGATAAATGCAAAAAGTATTAATGCATACAAGTAAAAAGCAATCATGCACAAAAAATCAAAAGTAAACCAACAGTATGCCCCTAGTCAAGTTGAAAACCCATTAATGGATTGATTAGTGATGATTGATTAAGGATGGTAAGGCTAACGATAAGTGTAATGCACATCCAAGGATTGGGAAGGATTCATCACATGATAATGATGTTTGAATATGATTGATGGATTATCAGCTACTTGGGTCAAATTGATGAACTGATTAAGGATTGATGGTACAATATTGAAAGATTAGATTGATTGAATTAGTATTGATTGCATTGTAATTTTTTTGATTTTTTGATTTTATGGTAGATAGAAGAAAGTGAGATGCAAGTAGGAGAATGAACATGGATGAGATTGGAAGAATGATGTTGATAAGATGAAAAATGATGAAAGTAGAATTAATTTGATGTGAAAGAATTAGAAGAAGGGAAAAATTTATTGAATTAGAGGATGAATGAATTTGATTGAAGTGAGTTGGAAGACTTAGATTGAATGTGATATGAACGAATGTGTATAATGGATCGAAATGAATTGATTGAATGAATGTGGACTAGAATGGATTGGGACCAATGACAAGGGAGAACTAAGGCATGGGAAATGGAGAAAAAGCAATGTGAGTGGGTGGATGAAAGGAATGGTGAAAGGATATGAGGGAAAATGATATGGTACTAGCGAAAAATATGGAGCCAAGGACCATGTTTCGAAGGAGTACATATGCCCCATACCAAGGATAGGAATATGGTGGGAAAGGATGTGCAAAAATGGAAAGATGGAATGAAGGCGAGTGTATGGAGGAAGAGAAGGCATGTGTTCTTCCAAAGCATGTATGAACATTTTTCTATTGTGCCTGTAATAGTGATCACGAGCATGGGAATGAAAGTGGAATGAATAAGGGATATGGGAGGGAGGGTATGAAAAATGGATAATGATATGGAGAGTATGGATGAAATGTATGATATGAAGTGGATGGGATGGAAGGGATAACCAAGATCAAGGACATATGAAGAAAGGATGGAAGTATGTAGGAGGATGGATGGAAAATGGAGGAATGAACATGACAAAGACTATGGAATGCAAGATATGGATGACATGTCAAGATCAAAGATATGGAAGGATTACGAGATGTATGTAGGAAAATGTATGGATAATTCGCTAGGGATATGGAAAGTGAGCATGGATGGATGAAAGGAAAGTGAAAGTTAAGATCAAAGATGGAAAAGGATAAGGAATGGTGGATGGAAGCACGGAAGATATGTATATAAGTTTGGTATGCATGGAGCTTTCCCCTAGTGTAGAGTGCAAGTGGAAGAAGGAAAAGTGAATGGATGGATAGGTGGAATTGGAAGGAAATGGAGAGAAAGGGAGGACTCAAGCATCTATATATGTGGATGGTATCCCTTGATATTGTTCTTTTTTTTTTTTCAAGGAATTTTGGCTATTTGCTCATAGATGTTGGTAGGATAGTGAATGGAGGAAAATGACTTATGAATGGGTGGGAGGAAGATATGGTTGATGGATGCTAGGTTTGAAGGCTTGTGAGTGAGTGGATGAAGGAGGCGAAAAGATCATCATTGGCACACACCTTGAAGGGTGATGGAAAGGAGGAAATTGTGGAGGATATATAGGGGAAAGTTTGGATTTTGGAATATAGGGACCCAAAATAGATGAAGGAGACAATGGATTTAGGATGGTGGATTTTAGGGCATAAGGACCCAAAATGGATTTAGAAAATGGAAGCTGGGATGATTCATGAATGAGGGAAGCCTTTGGATTAGTAGAATTGGATGTCATTTTGAATCTTCCTTTGAGATTCATTGCTACATTAAGTAGCTTTGGGATCCACAAAAAAATTTGCATTTTTGATTTTGAGCCTTTGTGGCTTTTTGATTTTGCTTTGGATCAGATTTTTCTTTTCTTGGACATGTCTTTTAGAGGGGACATATTGATCCTTGGGATTTTGTGGATTTTTGGCTTTATGCTCTTTTTCTTTCACATCTAATTTGCTTCCATTGGCTATGGTATGGGTGGATGAAGGTAAATGGGATGGAGAGCTTAGGAATGGTCAACATTGGAAGGAGTTCAAGGATGTGTGTCTTTGTTGATCTTGACTAAGGCCATGAGGGGATGAAATGGAAAACATGGATATTGTGGATGGATGTATGTAGGGACCCAAAATGGATGGAAGGGATGAAGGATTTGGTAGTGGAACATAAGGACCTAGAATGGATGGAAGTGAGGAAGGAATGGGAATATGGATATAAGGTCCTAGAATGGATGGCAGTGAGGAAGGAACAATCTTGGATTTTGAAGGAGTGGAAGGTGTACCAACATCTTGAGAAATTGTTTCTTCAATGGGATACTTAGTATTTTCAACACAAGATGTGAGTCCATGTAGATGGGTTTCATGAGTGGATTGGATAGGCATGATACGATCATGTCGAGGATTAGGATTATGAGGGCTAATAGGATCATGAGATGGAGTGGGATCATGAAAAGAAAATGGAGGCGTGCTTTGAACTTGACTTAGAAGAGGATCATGGAGTGGAATGAATGGATCATGAGATGGACTAGAATCATGAGATAGAGTGATTTGATCTCGACATGGAGGAGTATGAGTGGATGGAGTGGAAGGAACTTCTTCATGAAGGGGAGGATCGAAGGATGCTAACTCATCAGATGGAGTGGAGAGAGGAATGTGCTTGGTACATAGAGTGTCTTGATCTTGATTAGGAAGGGAATCAGGAGATAGACTAGAAGGGATAAATGGATCTTGAGGGATAGGGGAACAATGAGATGGAGAAATGCTCGGATCTAGAGGAGAAGAGGCATCTATAATGTCATGCTTTGGAGGAAGGTCATTAGATGGAATTGGGTGTATGACGTGAGGTGATTGGCTCTCTTCATTTTTTATTTTACATTAGCTAAGAGTGATGTGAAAAACCTCTTACGAGGTGGGGATGAGGTTTTTGGAGGATTAGGATTATGTGAAGGTGTAACTATGGGTAGGGGATTGCAAATAGGGTTTGGGTTGGATGGGACATGAGAACTATGATCTTCGAAACATGGAGGAAGAGGACACATGGCATGAAAGGTGGCCTCTTTTTGTTGACTTGCTAAGAGATAACGCTTTAATTGTTCCATTTCCATGGCAAGGTCATTTGTGTTTGTGGAAGTGTGTGGGCTAGGAATGAAATTGTATGGAGTTGAAGGATAATGAGGTGGATTTCCCTTGTCAAAGGTAGAAGAATAATGAACATGAGATGGATGAGAGTTGGATATAAAATGTTGAGGATGAATTTGATATGCAGGTTGAATAGGAGGTATAACTCCATATTGTCTTTGAAGATTGTCAACCATTTGATTAAGCAAATTCAGATCCATAGATGTTAGAAGAAGAGTGACGAAAGATTTGATATGAACTTAGGACTAGGAGCCTTGGACTTTGTGTTGATTTGATTTGGATTGGATTGCACTTGATATTGAGTTGATTGAATTTGATTTGATATTGATATTGATTGGATAAGGGTTTGATTGAATTAGGGTTTGATTTGATTTCATAAAAACCCTATGATATTGCAACCAAGTGAATGTTAGATTTGAATTAAAGTCCAATGTTGATGAAAATGCTCCTATGACCAAAGTAGAAAATTTGATGCAAAATTGAATTAGAGGAAGACGAATGAAATTAGGAAGATGGATTATGGAGGAATATGTAAATGGATTGAATTAGAAATTGATTAGAAATGCATGAATTTGACAAGGGGTTGAATTAGAAGAATGATGATGTGGAGTATTGCATTAAGGATGAATTATGAGATTGGTGGAGGAAATTGAAGCTTGATGATGATGAAGTATGACTAGGATGAAGATGAGGAAGCAGATTGAATGACAAGGGAAGACAAGTAAATGATGTGGACAAATAGAGATGATTAAGAAGTCAAGCAATGGTTTGAATGAAGAAGATGAGAGATGTATGAGGGTGATGACTTTGATGGAAAGAGGAAGTGATGTGGAAAACTTGACTAGGGGAACCTAAACCAAGACTTGTTTTGTTGTTTTTGAATTTTTTATTTTTATTTTTTGGATTTTTGAAGTTTTACATTTCTTTTGGATTTTATGTTTTACAATGTTTTTGAAATTTAGATTTGAGATGCAAAATATATACAATGAATATGTACAAGGTAAGTGTGTTTCAAACATGCAAGAATTTCAAACATGCCAACAATCCTATAACATTGCAACTAGGATATACAAGGATCAACTAGAGGGCATCCTCGATATACGCAAGGTGCGTGAGGCCCAAATCTGTAGATGAAAAAAAATATTGCCACATAGTCAGGGGGAGACGGTAACCCAAATCTCCTCCTTCACTTCCCAAAGGTATAAAGTTCTTTGGGGCTTAGCCAAGAGTGACAATATTATACTTCCAAGAGAGGTGTCTTTCGATTCACCTCCCAATTTTTATTCTCTACTAGAACACTGGAGTTGAGGTCATCCCAAGGGGTGATGAAATCCCCAAGTAGACCTCCTGAAAAAAGAAAAACAAGACCACTTATTTCTTGTGCACCCAAGATCACCCAAAGGTGCGAGGGGAGAGAATATGTAAGTGGCCTTGGGGTTTAATAGACACGCATTTTTTCCTGATGAAACTTTAGGTTTTCTAATCTACTTGAAGACACACGTGATTAAAGCATACAATGTTCTTTCCAACTTGAAATGTCTCCAATGTAGATGAAAATGCAAATTTTTCAACAAGAAAGTAAATTGAGTGTGTGCATAAGCAAAATTTTTGAGAATGAAATTGATTTTCCATAAGGCATTCAAGATTGTGTGAGTTTGTTTTAAGCACCAATTCTAAATGTTTGCTAACCTAAGCATACATGTCCATTCCCTTAAGGCATTCAAGATTGAATTTGATTGTTTTAGCATTAACCATGCATTCAAAGATGAGTTTCTAGGCATACAAGTTCATTTCCAAAACAAAATCAAAGAAAAAATCTGCAAGCAATATGGTTAGTGAGCAAATATCCCTACAAAAAGACAAGTTAGTGCATCGAAAACCCTGCAATGGAAGTGTTAACAAAAAGTTTGGTCTTTGGCAAAAAAAATTAGGGATCTAAATAGCATCAAAATCTCATGAAACAAACATCAATGTGATGGGCTCGGAATTAGCTTTTCGGTGATATTTTATTTTGCAAACACAGAGTCTGTATGCTCAAGTTATGAGAAAAAAACCAAAGGTTGCTCCTTATGATCCAAGAGGGCATGTGGACTGCTGATGTAGTGCTGACATCAACAACCTGCGAGAAAAAATTTGATGGTTAGGAGAACGTCAAGCAATTTTTTTTTTGTTTTTTGATGTTTTTGAAAAAAAAATGAAAGCCCAATGGTTCATTAAAAAGATAAATTTTATTTTTAAGAAATAAAATAGACAATGCAATGTTTTGTGTTGTTAAAATGAAAAAAATATTATTAAAATATTTTAAAAAAGAAACGTGGGAAGGGAAGGGTTTTGAGCGGGTAGAGGGTGGACAGAGGTTGAGGTCACAAGAAGGGTTAGCAATTGATGGTGGCAGTGCGGACGAGGGTTTGGTGGAGGCGTTTAGCCACGGGGTGGAGACACTAGGGAGTAGATGGGACATGAGGAGCGGCTACCAAGTTTTTGCATGGATGACAGAGGAGTAGCAGGGCCAACCAGTAGGGCCGGATGATAGAGGAAGCAAGTGGCAAGATGAGCAGAAGCGGCAGTGCAGGGAAGCCGAGTGGCGAGGAGGATGAATGTGGGAGAAGGGGGTTTGAAGTGGCAGAATTTTAGCCGAGAGAGGCGAGGTATAACAAAGGCCGTGGCGAAGGCGATGATTGCAGAGCTTTGAGGTTGTAGGGTTGGCATGGTCGTGTGACGTGCAAAGGCGGCGGACTATGCAGTGGGTAGAGCGATGTTGTGGCCATAGGTGGAGTGGTTGCAAGCCATGGTGAAGGCAGCTAAGGGAGGCAGAGTTGCAAGTTGCAGTTGGAAGGGGAGGAGCGGTCGGTCGGTAGGAAGCCTAGATAGGCCACGGGAGAGAGTGCAAGGGGGTCGCCGAGAGAGTAGTGGAGGCAGGAATGGTGGCGCGGGAGGTCACAAGGTGGCAGGTGTAGGGAGGTGGCTGTGGTTGCAGGAGGATTTTTCGGCGGGGATGGGCAGCAGCGGAAAAGGAAGGGGGAGCCGTCAGAGGAAGAGGGAGAGTTGGGGGAGCGGGGGCCGCAGCAGTGGTTGTGCCACTCGCAGGCGCAACCCATGGGTGGCACTGGGGTCGACCTGTGGCCAAACAAAAATAAAATTAGATTGTGTTTTTTTTTTTTTTTTTTTTTTTAAATTTTTATTTGCCTTTTAAATCCAGTTATTTACCAACAAACAAAGAAATGAGCAAAAATCAAGTTCTGGAATGAGCCCAAAATGCCTCCAAACTCCTTAAAAGAGGGCATAACCCTAACTCACATCCAAGAGGGGTTAATAAAACATATTTTAATAATAATTTTCATTTATTAGTCCATTAGCTTCCAAAGATTATCCCCTTTTTCCAAAACTTCACCTTTTTGGGCCTGCCTACCTTAGAAAAGATTATTATTTTTAATTATTTGAAAAGGGGACATGACAAATCCTCCCATTCCAAATATTGCTTGTCCTCAAGCAATGGCTGAAAAATAAACCAATCAATCCACCTAGATCCCAAATGTAGTCATGAACTATACTATTGTCAATTAACACAGGCTCCTACAATATCCTCTGCAATATAACCAAGAGGAATCCATAATCAAACTAACAATTACTGCTCAACCAAACTCCAAAGTCACAACTTCCACAGTCAGAAACCCACGAGACAAAAACTCTTAGAATATCAAAAGCCAAGTAAAGTGGACAAATCAAACTACCAACATATTAAATACCATCAACGCATTCCACCGGCCTATACAGAATGTACAATCCAACTCTGCAACAATGGTGAATGCTCCCAAATGAAACTATACCAAGTATGGAGAATCCACACATTGTACAACTCCTATAGTCAACACAACTCTGTAGATCACCAACCATTGTCTCATAACCATAACTCCCATGCACCCTTGATGGTGAAAAGCCATCACAAGATAAAGAGCAAGAATTGGAACCCAAACCAAATTTTCCTGCCATCAACTCCTTAACATAAGGATCAAATGCTAACTGATGTACATACATTGCAATATAATGTTGATAAAAAAAACCAACCTTAGTCAACAGCTCACCATGAACAAGTGATACAACCCACTATGACTAATCACCAGCTAAGTCAGGAGATGTCATAGCCAAAGGAGAAGAATCAATAACAACACCCGCCAAAGCATCACTCCGAAACTCCTGCTCTAAGTCATGTATTATCAAGCTATCAACTGTAGAACCTATCACCATGTCGTGCCCATCACAACTCTCATCCCGAGGCGTTAAACTATCCCATAACTGATGATAAGCACTAGGAACCAAAGTACATCTCTGTATCATCATCTCATCAACATGGTCATCAAAGGTAAATTGATGGTAAATTGATGAGCATACCTCACAATGTTATGCTGATAGAATGTGCCAATCTCAGTCAGTGGCTTAGACTACAATCCAGATGTAACTAACTCCAATCGATCACTAACCAAGTTGAAACTGACTATTACCTCTAAAGACATTGCCAAGGGAGTAGTATTACTAGCAGGAACCATGCCAACTATCGGCTCACCAACATCACACATGGTCTTTGATATAGCATCTCTAGTCTTCGTGCTATTAGTGCTAGAGGTCACCACCATGTCAGGCATACCACAACAATCTTCTATAGCACCCAACTCAACTGAACCTGACTCTAGTGGGGATGAACCCGATATGCCAATGTTAGTATCAAGGATGGATGCATCCCCATCTCCACTATCTTTGACAATCTCGACCATGGACATCCTCGGATCATCAGACACCACGGCTTGTGACTATACAGAATCTAGTAAAGACTATAGTTGCTCTAACTCCATGGTCACCTTAGCCAAATGAAACTGTGACTCCTCGAAAGCCAACTGTGTACTCTCAAGAATCTCAAAAGTCACCTCAAGCTACTCAGTAAGCTCACTCATCTCATCTTCCTTGGCCAACAATGCATCATATGCTGTTTTGCCCCACTCCTTAAGATAATCTCTGTCGGCTACCAATTGCATATAATCCTGTCTCAGAATCTGGATAGCCTCCCATAAAGAGTGGAACTCTATCAAGGAAAGATAACTGCCTCCCTGCTCATCACTAGTAGGTGAACCCCATCCATAAACTGCTAACAATTGATGAGCAGGATCAAAATGTTGGCAAGCGATAGCAATGTCTCGCTCACTAACTCTCAACTGATTAGACACATGATGGCACTGGCTTGACTATCTCCTAAAAACCTCCTCTGATGCACTATCTAAAGGAGTATCCTCAAAGTTACTAGTCTCTAGATTATTACCATCTGTATCCTGTGAATGAACTGTAAAGCTCATATCAACAAATGGAGTATCAAAAACTATAGCACTGCTGTCCAACTCCTTTGTACCCAAGGAAACTAAGTCTTCAAAACTGCCCACTGCATCCTCCTAGATGTCATCAATGCCAATATGATCCTAGGACTCATCTATACACATTGCCAAATATGAAAGATCATCAACACATTCCAGCAAGTATGGTTGACTAGATATATGAAGAAAGCCCAACATCGATGTATAAAAACTAATACCAACATCAGACAAGCTGCTAGCACAAGAAAAGAAAACATTGTGTAATATGCTAACCAAATCCATGATAGCACCCAAACAAACACTGCTACCAAAAAGTGTTAAATATCTCCAGTCAACTGAATCCCAAATGCCAATATAACAATCTCGAGTCCATATCTGTAAACTAGAATTAGTTGGTAACTCAAGCAAAATCCTCACTTGAGTAATATGACCAATACCAACTAACTCCACATACCTGTCATGATGAGATAATGAAGTCACAATACTGTCTTTGTTCACTTTCAACTGGCTGGACAAATCGTGTGAAGTACTACCAGCCTCAACCTCATGTGACAAAGCATCTAACTGTGCCTGGCACTCTTTCTCAGCAAAGTCATGAATGCTCAATATCTACTCATCTCTACCAGGTATCTCACCATCATGCACAATAACATCCTCATAATCATCATCTAAACCCACTATGTTGTCGTCACTACCTGTTGTAACTATACCATCCTGAATACTTGTGATATCACCCTTTAACGACCTATATACAATTGTCTCAATTTGAGTATCAAGTTGACCATTTCTATCAATCTACGTAATATCCTTTCTCACTACCTCCTGTGGTGGAGTAGAATCTGAGACCTCTGCCTGGCTATAAGCTAGTTTATCAAACTCCTCATGCAAGTTCTTGGTAATTGTGTCATCTACCCTATGAGAAAATTTGCCAAATAGAAATCCAGTCAACTTATCCACCTTAGCTCGGTCGGACAACATGTCATTCATTATACAGTGGTGCTCAACCAACTGTTTAGACATGTCATGGCTTATTTTCTTAAGTTTATCTCGAATGTCTAAATAACCATCCTTTCTACTATTCTGACTCTGGATATCAATTGTCCAAGATCGTGTCCTCTGAGACTCTGTACTATACCTTTCCATTCTGGATAAAGTAGAGTGTAACCCCAATAGGTTATAACTTCTTCAAACAACAAGAACTAACATGCAATTGATTATAAGTAGCATGCAACCATAGATTTTGACATGCAGCCGATTAGAAGCAACATGCAACTACCAAATTCACCAAGAACTAACATGCAAATGATTAGAAGTAGCATGCAACCATAAATTTTGACATGCAAGATTTGGGTAGTTGTAAAAATTGACATGAAAACTTCGACAAACCCTCAGGCTGGCAAGATCATAGCTCTGATACCACTGAAATGTCCATTTTCTGATTTTATATGATATTTCAAGCCTCTAATCAGATCTTTAAGATCAAACAACCAATCTTTCAAACATCCACCAATTTCTCAATAAACCCCAAATCGGGTATGCCGAAAATAGTGCCAAAAACTTCATAGCTTCACATATTATTAGTAAATCTAAAAGTGGAAATTTTAATAAAAATTTTAGCAGCATAAAAACCTACAAAATGAGATTTTCAGATTTGTATAACATTTACACAACAGCTCCCAAACAGAGGATAAAAAACAATGCTCATCGGGCTCCCGAAAACAACATAGAATAGCCCGAAAACACCACAAAAACACTAATAATCTATCAAAAAAGTATAATCATAACCAAATACATATATATAACTCTATTTTAACATCTAAAAGTCTGAAATACAGCAGCAACCCAAACTGATATGAAATACTCAACTGGAAACACCAAACTTTTACAAAAACACACCCGAAAAATCACAAATCTGCACTGTTCAGCACAAAGGAAAACTCTGCATGAGCATGCACATGGAATGGCTCCAAACTCCCATCCTTAGCCTTCTTGGAAACCTATAAACTCTCATTCTTGGGTCTCCTTCTCCACAGGTTTGGCAGCCTCTGAAGAATAACAAAGAAATGAGCAAAAATCAAGTTCTGGAATGAGCCCAAAATGCCTCCAAACTCCTTAAAAGAGGGCATAACCCTAACTCACATCCAAGAGGGGTTAGTAAAACATATTTTAATAATAATTTTCATTTATTAGTCCATTAGCTTCCAAAGATTATTCCCTTTTTCCAAAACTTCACCTTTTTGGGCCTGCCTGCCTTAGAAAAGATTATTATTTTTAATTATTTGAAAAGGGGACATGACACTTTATGGCTCGATTAGAGGCTCCTCATGAAACTTGATCTCCAAATGCAAGCCTTCAACCTACAATCTTAGATCACAAAACACCCAAAAACACATTAGATGGTTAGTTCGAACCCGTGAAGTGGGTCCCACCAGGCATGCCAAAATGTATTGCATAAAAATGTAATCAACTAAATAACACTAAGCAACTAATGCATATTCCTACATGATTATGCTAACCTCAAAATATGAAAGATAAACATGTAACTAAGCATAACATGAAATCAAAATAGCACTATGCAAACCTCACAAATCACCAAGTGATTGATGATTTCACATTGTTGTGGGATGTGGTTGCTCACAAATCCTGCAGCATAACAATAGGCTAGATAGTGCTTCATTCAAAATGAGGAGAGAGCTCTCCTTTTATAGGAAAGGAGATGCAATGGATGGCTGAGATTGAAGGCAAGATGAATGGCTAGGATCTCTCAGGATCAATGAGGTGTCCGTGTGGTGGAGGCCAAGTAGACTCCAAGTGGATTAGGGTTTTAAGCATTCAAAGGGGGCAATATGCTCACACATGTGTGAGCAACCTTTGTTGTGACATTTCTATGACATCTGTAAGAGGTGTGTAAGATCATGTTTACTCACACGTGTGAGACACCTTTGAAATTGATGGGTCAATGACATGTGTCAGAGGGTTGGAGGCTCAAGGTTTCCTCACACATGTGTGAGACACATTTGGTTCACATGTGAAGGGGGACAAAGGTGTAAGTGTGTAAGAGTCACATATCACATGTGATAGGTTTGCTAATCCTTTGATTAGGATTGTGTAAAATGATTAATGATGTGATTAGGTGAGAAACTAGGATTAATTAGTGGATAAGTGGTTTGACCTAGGTTAGAAGGATAGGTTAGGTTAGGGAAGTGAGGTTAGGTGAGGGTTAAAGTTAGGAGCCATGTGCTCAAATAGGATTAAATTTAATATTTAATTCCAAGTGGGATTAGGAAAGGGATTAATTAAGTAAATGAAGTACTTAATTAAAGGGGATGGATTAGGATGCAAGGGGAATAGGTTAGGATTTAAATAAACCTTAGTTTATTTGAATAAAGAAAAGGAAAACATAATTAAATAAATGTAAAATTTATTTAATTAAAGGTAGGGGAATTAAATAAATAATAAATATTTATCTAATTGGTCAGGAAATGTGATTTGGACAATTTTAGGTGTCTACAGATACTATAAAGATCAAGGATGTTTTTGATACTATCACTTAGAACATCAATCCCCTTAGAAAGGAAGACTTAAAGAAGAAACTGGTAGAATCCATGACCTGAGCTAAACTTTGTGAAAATCCTATACTGGTGAGTGTTGATGAAATTGAGAAGGTAGACAAGGCATCTGCAAGGGAGGAAGTACAAAAAAAAGGTACATCTACAACTCCTCCTCAATGCACATTTTTACAGCCTACATTAACTATTATGGTATATCAAAGGAAGGAGGTGGTAACTTCCACTGTTAGTACATTGATACAAGGTACTCCAGTCTCAATCAATATGAAGGAGCATGCAAATGACAAGGATGAGATAGTTGGAGAGCATAAAGATGAAATAGAAAAGAATGAAGGAACACAAGTTCCAACAGGTTAGTTAGATTCTCCTAAACCTAAACTACAAGATCAAGGTGCATTTGTTAATAAAGAGAGAAAAGGATAAGAATAAAGAGCTAGGTACAACTACAAAACCTAAGAAGCAACTAGCAATACAAACACTAGTAAATTTTCTAGAATCTATTTCTCCTCCAAGTCAAGCTCTTCATAGGCTGAGTATAGAAGCTATACCTCTACAATCATCAAGGCCAAATCTAAGCACATCAAAGGTAGAGGAAGTTACATCATTTGTTGATGTGAACTTAGATGAAGTGATTGAGTTGCCCTAGTTTGATTTTCTAGCCATCACAATTGAATAGATGAGCATACTCCAGGATGCTCTTGGAAGGAAGAAACAACAAGAACTACTTAGACATGAGCATAGGTAGAAGCAAGCTTTGATAGATATCAAGGACATTCTTCTTGATGCATTTAGCCTACTAGCATGAGAAGCAACAAAGCCTATCATAAAGTAGTTAAATAGCATAGTGGAAAAGGTTAATAATGCAAACCTAGATTCAAATGTAAAGTTACTTGAATGGTTTGAAAAAAAGTTTCAACACAAGGTTGATGAAAAGATATCAAGTGCTATTGCACTATTATAGGTTGAGCTAGCAACCAAAATTGACAGTGTGAAGAAGGTACTAGAGAAAATTTTCTCTTTGTACACAAGAAATAAGGAGCCACATTCTAAGTTTGGAGAGTCATAAACAATCATTTGGTATAACTCTACCAGAATCTCCAACCTAGAGTAAGAAAAATTTTAGGAACCTCTTGAACTCTCAGAGTCAAACTACTCACCAAAAAATGTTATCTCCCCCATACATATTCTTATTTCTCCCATACTTATTATTTCTCCCTCACTTTGACACTTATGTCAAAGGGTTATGCACTTAGAGTGTATTTGTCCAAAAATGTTTTGTAGACCTCAAGCATTATTTTTAAAGTGGCATCCCAATTATCAGAAGCTACCTCCAATAACTTGGTTTGGATGGCCAACTCGGCAACAAGGTAAACTAAGCCTTCATGAGTAGAAAGATGTAGATCTTTCTTCATGAGTGTTTCAACAAAGGCTAGTTCCTTGTGCAATATATCCATATGTGGAGTTAGAATATACTAGATGTTAATCAATTTATCCTTAATGTTTTCTTCATCTGTGTGTAGAACTACTAATTGACTCTAAGAGTTCAAGAGGTTCCTGAAATGTTTCTTACTCTAGGCTAGAGATTTTGGCAGAGACAAATAGATGAAGCAAACATTAAGGCTAAATTGATCAGCATCTAGTCTATTCTAACTCCATATATGGATATATTACACAAGGAACTAGCCTTTGTTGAAACACACATGAAGAAAGATCTCCATCTTTCTACTCATGAAGGCTTAGTTCACCTTGCTACTAAGTTGGCCATCCAAATCAAGTCATTGGAGGTAGCTTGTGACAATTGGAATGCTACTTTAAAAATAATGCTTGAGGTCTACAAAACATTTTTGGACAAATACACTCTAAGTGTATAACCCTTTGACATAAGTGTCAAAATGGGGGAGAAATAAGCAGTATGGGATAAATAAGAATATGTATGGGGGAGATAACATTTTTGGGGGAGCAGTCAATGGCAACTAATAGAGTCAAATCTACTCAAGAGGAGAAATTATTTAATGATTTTGATTTAGATACAGAACAACTCAATCAACATAGGGGAAGTTATTGAATTTTGAGGTATGACTGATGTGTCATAAGTTTTTGCAAAATTTTGAAGTTTTGAAGTTTTGTATGCAAGTGGATATTATCTGAGTTATGCTTGAAAGGCTAAAGGCTATTCATGCATGACCACGTATTTTTCCACTCATGTCAAAAGGGGAGATTTTTAATCTCAAATTCATTTTGACATATGAGTGATAATATACTTAAGTCATTTACTTAGTTCATGCCAAACAACTAATACATGTCGAGCATAAGTTGCCAGATAGTATATGTCGAGTGACAGATATTTAGTATGAACTAAGTAACTAGTAAGTGTCGAGTCACTCAAGTGCCAAGCATATAGTGTATGTAGAGCTATTTATATGTTGAGTGATCAATAGATGTTGAGCCATTCAAAGGCTAAGTTATAGCATTGAAGTTACAGTTGATGGCAAGCATCAAGAACTTCAAGTGTCGAGTTACACAGTTTTGACATAGTTGTTTGTAATGGCACAAACATCTATATAAACCATTTTTGGGCCAACATAAGTATTGTTTTATGATCTTTTGATGATAAGGATGAATCTTAATTGTGAATCTCTATGCATTATATGCATCCCATTAGAAAAAGGAAAGGATTAAGCAGCTAGATGGGTGAATCACCATTGTTGATTCATACCTAAGCCTAAGTCACCTAGGACTTCTTAAGGAGGATTAACCCTAAATGTTTTAAGAATGCTAAAGAATAATTGAAGAGATTTTTCATGTGCAAATAGAGCATTCATGGTGATGAAAGTGTTATGATTTGAGTTACTTTATAGAATCAATTAAAGGAGAATAGAGGAAAGGAATCAGAAGACAGCAGAGATACATCTTATCAGAAAGGATCAAGTATACATCAGTATAGAGGTGATCTAACATCAAGCAATAGAGTGTTAACTGAAGGATCATTGCTAAGACATTCTAACAGGTGAATCAGTTAAATCTCTTAACTG
This sequence comes from Cupressus sempervirens, assembly GCA_028749045.1. Lineage (NCBI taxonomy): Eukaryota > Viridiplantae > Streptophyta > Pinopsida > Cupressales > Cupressaceae > Cupressus > Cupressus sempervirens. The sequence continues at coordinate 207,751,780 of CM053786.1, read as the reverse complement.
AGTTGTCCTAACAGGCTATGTAAATCCATTAATAGGGTGTGTACTTCATTTTAAGTTTAAGTCCTCTCACTGGGAACACTTATAACAAGGTATTGAAATCCTTTAACATAGTAAGATCTAACAATCTTGTAAGTCTTTAACAGGGTAGATCATGGTTCATGATCACAACATTGTAACCTTTATTGGATACACTTTATTACTGCAATAATGAAGATTTGTGTGTGTCATCCCCACCCTAGTTTTATCTTCTCCTTGGAGGGTTTCTGGGTAACCAAATATCTTGTGTCATACATGTGTTGAATATTTTACTTTCATGCTATGGATGTATATGCTTAATTTGGTATTTCAGTTTATATGCATTGATTGTGAGATGGATGTGTGGTGAATGTTTTTGAGGTTGAAAGTTTTAAGTGTTGATTCACATTGCCTCCCCCACCCACCCCCTCTTAGTCTTTACTTCCCTATTGTATTTCCAACACAAGTGATTGACGAACAAACTATGTATGAAATGGAGATTCAAAAATTGAAAAGAATCATCCAAAATAAGGATCTAGAGATTGCAAATCTTTAAGGATGTTTTTTATTAGGTAATCAAATTAGTTCCACATATGCTTGAATATAGGTCACCTTCTCTTGTATATTGCATGTATCTTAAAGAGTTATATTTGAATTTTTAATTGATTAGGATATGGAAAGACAAAATTCTTCACTAAAAACACCTTATGAGTTTTATGAGGCCTATAGGGAATCCCCTGAACATATGAAATGTTTTCTTTGTGAATTTTACTAACATGCTCTTGCTATACAAAATCACACTAATTGGATTCATTTAAGCTATTTAAGTGGCATTCACATTAGTGCTTTGATTTCTTGGGTCCAAATGAGATCACTAGACATGAATAACTTGTTAGTTATAAATATGTAGAGGCCATAAAACCCCTTCTAGTTAGAAAGGAATCTCAAATTAGGAAAAGACTATACTTTGAATAAAATAAATTGTAGGTTTATATAGGGTCTGGGCCCTACATTGAACCTCTTAGGAGGGAAGTTTTTGACCAATATCAAAGGATAGTGCATGGCGATCTTTGAGAAACCATGCAATATTGTCACACTCGATGGGGAGATATGATAGTTTGTTAGCAAAGAAAAGAACCACACTCTTTGATTCTTCTACAAGCTTCTAATATCCATGCCAATTATTGTATACAAAATGGTTTTAACCTAAGAGAAAATTAGCTACCATTGATCATGCAGCCCCCTATTCTTCTTTGGTAGTTACTTTCCATGAGGGGTGAAGAAAGTACGTATGATAGGGATTTAGAGGGAAGGCACTAGTATGAGATGGAAGCAATGAAGACACACTTTTGGGGATTTTCCACCATGGAGCATGGACAACACTTTCATTTTGATATGAGGGAATTTTCCTTAAGGAAGAACTCTAATTGTTGAAGGGACTAGCAAAAGAATTGATTATGGGGAATGATGAGCCCCAATTTTGGCATAATTAATCTTATAGTAAGGATGTTTTCTATATGTCTTAAAAGAATTCTTTTAAAACCTTTTATACTATTGAACAAACTTTAAGTACTATATGTATAATATGTGAACTTTCATAATTAGTATTATATGCTAATATGATATACCTTTATATTAATTACTTTATGGTTTAAATACTAGTTGTTTGGAAAGTAATATGAAATATGTTTTGTCTTGAGACCATGAGATGAAGTGGTTTTTATAATGTTAAATTATGATCATACATCCTACAACTAATACAGGAATTACTACTTTAACTCTATTTTATGCTAAATATATATATGGATGGAATAATAAGTCAAAAATGAAGTTTTGTGTTGAACTAACCATTGTTGTAGGATTATATGTTAGATTGTGCATGTTCCTATTAATAATGAGATGTAGTGGTCACTTAAAAGATGATGCAAGGCCATGTAAAACAAGGATACAAGGAAGTAGTCAAGGAATGTCTACCATTTAGTGGAATGCATTGAATCTACAAAATCATTATTGAAATAGAAAGATTCATCTAGGGTGCCAAATGGAAAAGGCATGTGCATAGAAGTATCAAAAGAATGGGGTGTGACATATCCTCCCCCTTGTGAGTAATCATCCTCGATGATGATAAAACCAAAATACCATAATATTTATAGTATACATAAAAGTTCATTCTAAACTATATGATTATGTACATTAAAAAGATGAGGAAATTGATGGTGGATCTCATTGTAGTCCTCCTACATGTACTATCTCCTAAGTATTGGTCCCACTCAACCTTATATTGTTTAATCCCTTTGTTACACAAGCATAACCTATGTGCCTCTAGCACCCTAATGAGCTCAACCACAACCACCCCAAGGTCTCAAATTTGCAAAGAGTACAAATCCATCATATGAGAGAAGTCATTAATTTTATTTTTTAAGGAAAGAGATGTGAAGCACATTGTGCATGATAAACAATGTTTTTGGTAGAGCTATCATGTATGCAATTGGGTTCATTACTTTCAAGATTTGAAAGTGTGCAACATAAATTTTCCAAATGTTACAGTACATTTCTTGGGTTTTACCCTTAGTAGTACTTTTTCACCAACCACAAAGTGATAGGGTGTTTTTTTGGCATCAACATAATTTTTTTCCTAATCAAAAGCTTCTACCTTCATCAAATCAATTTGACTTGCCCTTCCATCTCTGACAACATTATTGGACCTAGTACAATCCTGTCTTCTAGCTTATCCTAGTTGATAGTGCACCTTCTTCCATGCAATGCCTCAAAGGGTGCCATCTTGATCAATGACTTCTAGGTGTTGTTATATGTGAACTCCACCAATGGTAAATAATCCTCTCATTTGTATTATTGATCCATGCAATACCTTCTAAGTAAATCTTCTAGGATCTGGTCCACCCTCTCTATTTTTCCATTCATCTTAAAATGGTATGTTGATCTTATGTTTAGTTAAGTTCCCAATGCTAAGAAGAGACTCTCCCAAAAGCTAGAACTCATATGAGCATCTCTATCAGAAATTATCTTCTTAGGAACTCCATGGACTCTAAAACTCTCTTGCACAAACTTGCATGCAATTATTGGAGCTTCATCCATCAAGTTACCTAAAATAACATGGAATACCTTGGTAAGTCTACCCATGACTACCAATAGTGCATTATGCTTATTGTGTGTCATGAATAGTCCTCAATCGAAGTCTGTACTAATAATTTGTTATTTCTATCCCAGAATAGCATGTTGGGTGGATTAATCCATTGGGATGATGGTGCTTGCATTGAATGAATCTCCTTGAACACTAAATTCCTTAGTTTTAAAGAGTCTATAATATATATCTATCCTTGAAATGTGAGTATTTCATATGGATCAAAATGTAACCCATCATATCAGTGATCTTGAGGGTTTTCTTATAGCACCTTGTTAACTTGATTATAGTATTTATCATTCCCATATCCTGATAGAACCTACTATTTGAATTTTTTTTGAATGGATATTATAGCGGAGACATGTCATCTTTAGCTCAAGGTGTTAGCTACATTATCTTCCTTTCCTTTAGTATAATTGATTTTGAAATCGTAGTCAAAAATCAAATCTAACCACTACCTTTTCTGCATGTTCAAATTTGGTTGAGTAAAGATATACTTCAAGCTTTGGTGATCAGATCTCAATTCAAGTATTTTTTAAATAAAATAATGCCTCAATTTTTGTAATGTGTGCACTATGGTGGCTAGTTTCAAATCATGTGGTGCATAATTTACCTCATAATTCTTGATTTTTTTAAACTTGTATGTTATAATATGTCTATCTTACATAAACACTACTCCAAGCCCTTTACTAGATGCATTTGTTACCACATAAAACTATCCTTCTGGATCATGCACTTTCAAATCAATGTAGTGGTTAGTTCTTCCTTGAGTAATTGAAAACTTTCCAAGAGTTGTCGATTTGAATCTCTTACCTTTCCACTGCAGGGACATAATAGGAAAGGAGATTCATGAGAAATTAAGGATGAATTTTCTATAATAACCTATTAGGCCCATAAAAATTCTAACCTCTTGGACAATTTTAGGTGTCGGCCATTCTGTTATAGCTTTTATCTTTGAGGGATCCATAGCTATTTCATCTCTAGAAATCATACAACCTAGATATTGGATTTCTTGTTGGAAGAAGGAACATGATAACTTTCCATTCAACTTATGTTCTCTAAGATGTTGAAGTATGGAGTGAAGGTTTTGTAAGTTCTCTTCCTCTTCCTTTGAATAGATAAGTATGTCATTGAGAAATACTAGGATGAATTTGTCCAAAAAATCATGAAAAATAAAGCTCATTAAGTTCATAAAAGAAGTGGGTGCATTAGTCAATCCAAAGGGGAGGATTGTGAATTCCTAATGTTTGTAATGAGTTTCTAATGTTTTTTATGAATGTCTCAATCTTTTAATCTCAACTGATGATATCTTGATTGTAAATCAGTCTTAGAGAAGATTGTGGCTCTATGCATTTGATCAAAAAGATCATTGATGTGAGGTAAGGGATACTTATTTCTTATAGTCAATGTAAATCCTTAATATTCCATCCTATTTCTTAACAAAAATCACTTGTGATCCCAAGGGTGAAACATTGTGCCTTATTAGACCTTAGTCTAACAATTCTTGCAATTGAGCCTTAAGCTCCATCAACTCCACTTTGGTCATTTAGTATGGTTATTTTGATATTGGTTCAGCTCTAGGGATTAGATAAATAGAGAAATTAAAAAATCACTTTGGTGCAACCTTGGTAAATGCTCAAGAAAAAAATCCTTGATATCTTACAGATAAGGACACGTTTCTTTGAATAGATCTTCTAGTTCCTAATCTATTGATTTTTCCATATCAAAAATTTGGTACTCATTTGAATGGATATCTTATGTGGTTTCTAGAATCTTCTCTATTTTAACCATGTATAGCTAACATCCCTTCTTCTCACTTCACCTAAAATGAGATGCCAAGAATAGTTAATTTCATATTTTGTTTAACTCCTTTGATAGTTATAGGATTAGCCAAGTCATTGAGACACTCAACCCCTTTTTTTAAATAATCCACATGGGCTTTATGTTTCCATAGCCACCTTATTCCTAGAATAATATAATACATCCCTAGGGGTGCAACACACAAGTTGAATTTACTAAAAAACCTTGGAAGTTCTAACCTGGCTTAGAATAGGCATTGCTCTACCTAAGCTTTGGACCAATTTGCATATTATATGGTTCATGGGTTTCCCACGAACCCAATCCATTTTGGAAAATGGATAAGGATTTTAGGGTTAATAAAAAAAATTGTAGCCCCTATGTCAATGAGAATGGTTACTAATTTTCTATAAAGCATACATGATGCCTCTATAGGTGTCACTTGAAAGTTTCCTTGTTGATCATTCACTATTGAGGAAATTATTTCCTAGAAGGCATTTTCCTAGCTAGGCAATGGATTTTTTGGCGGTGGTACATTCTGGGTCCTAGAGGGAGATTGGTTAGTGTAATGCATTCACTAGGAGGTCATTTCTTCTACCCTGCCTTAGCTATTGGCTCAATGTTATTTCAATTTGCAACCTGATCTTTCTTATTACTTTGGTTTTCAAAACTATGATCCTTGACCTTTTTAACATTTTGGGGCTTACTTCCTTCCTTCTCTATTTTTCATTTATTGATTTGATTATTCTAGCCTCACTTTTCCTCAATTCTTCTCTCTAATGGATGTTGTGATGTGGAGCCTAATCAGACTCATAGGTTTATTTGACATGGTCTCTCCCTAGATTATTTCTACAAGTGTTTGGGGGCAATGCCCCTAAGACGAGGTCAAGAGGCACACCCCTTGCAGTGTCCTAGGGCAGTACCCCAGGTGTAGTCCCTATTGTAATATAGGGTGAGGTCGAGGGGCAATGTTGCAATAGGGGTTTTCAGCGGTAGTGCCCCCAAACCCAAAAAAGACCTTATATTGTAAAAGGCATTGGCTACTATTTTTCTATTGGATGACTTATTCTAGCCATAATTTTGTAAGTAGCAAAAGCTTGTATAAAATGGCTTAGGGTTAGGGATTTCATAATGTATGGTGATATTGTAGCTTCTTATGGCAGTATTGACTTGTAAGATTTTATGGATTGTAATCACTAAATAATAGTAATGTTGGACTTTATGTTGGTGGATGTAGCCCAGGGATTGGGTGAACCACATTAAATCTTTGTGTCTTGTGTTCTCTTCTATGCAATTTATTATCTTTTGATATTGGTTATATTTGCATCTAACTGTTATTTTTTTCTAAGGCTAATCTTAAAAATGGAGTCATCCCTCTTTAGTTTTAGTTCTTTCCAAACTACTTTTTTGTATGCTTCTATTGTGGTAGTTGGGCACAATACATCCACGAGTCCCCCAATTCAATTGTTTCAAGACCCATAGTGTACTTTTTGAGTATACATTTCATTGTCTTGTAACTTGAAAATGTAATTCAATAGCTTCTTGGTCCTCCCAATGTATTCATGCACCGATTTATCTCCTTGTCCACGCTCCTAAAACTTGGCAAGCTTATGTTCATAGAATAGTTGTGGTTGCCACCTCTAACAAAAAATCTAGACAAACCTTGTCCATGTAAGAGATGTACTAGTTAGCCTCAATTCTTCCTTCTTTCTTTCCCACCAATTGATGGCTTCCATCTTTCTGAACCTCCATATAATGTTGAATCTCAAAGTTTTTTTCCATGTTTTCCAAATGGGCCTTTGTTCCATCTCTAGACAACTCCATCAAATTGGGGTGGTTTGAATTTTTTAATATCATCTATCATTATTCCTTATTTTGGGTTACCCTCTGTGCTATGCACTTCATGTTCATATTTCTCTTCCCTATGGTAATTGATCTAGTGAGATGTATGTCCCATTCTTTGTTCTTCCCCATGGAAGTGGGTGTGGTGAGTGTGTTATGTTATCTGTTCTTCCTTGTGGAAGTGGGTGTTGTGAGTATGCTTTGTTCTACTAGAGGATCTAAGATTTGATCCTTCATTTCTTGACCCTTTAATGGTCTTGAGTTTTTCCTCAAGGGTGTTTAGTCTTTCTTGATTTTCCATCATAATGGATAGTAGTTGATCTATCTTTTGCAATGGTGAGTTAGGCATCCCATCTTGGTTGTCTCCCATTCTATCTGTAGGCAAAAAGGTTATTGTTACTTTCTCTTTTCATTTACTAAGATTCATCCAAAAAGGATAGATGAAGATAGAAGCAGAAGGTTGTTCACAATAAAATTGGGTTTTCCATTTATGCATATTTTTTGACATTTTTCATTTAGATTACCCCAAAAAGGATCGCAACAAATTTTCATTTACATTACCCCAAAAAGGTCACAACAAAAAAAAAATTACGTAACTTCTTATTGGAGTATTTCTCTTCTATGGGAGTCCCTATTGGGTACACCCATGCATTGTTCCTCACCCTCACTATTTATGATCAATTCATCCTAGTCCACAAAGCTTGTTGGTATAAAACAAAATCTAGGCCATAGGATAATAGAAGTAGTCATTATGATGGCATTTCAAGTCAAACCATCTTGTTTATTTTCCTTAGTGAATGTTAAGTTAAGGACGCCTTGATAGTTTATGCTTGATGCTTTTGGTACTTGATATGGTTTTCCTTTGGAGAGTAATGTAGTCTGGAGTTCTTTCATCACTTGAGGAGTCTATTTACATCTCTAATGCTTAATCCTCTTGAGAGGATTGGCTATGGTTTTTTCATCTAACAAGGGCTCTACTTGAGATTAGTCAAAGTTTCTCCTAAGGCCATTAGCTATCCTCACTTGGATTGGGTTGTGTGGCCTCTTTTTTTTGGTATGGATTATGATGGGCATCTTGGAAAACATCCAAAATGCATGTGTTAGTTTCCTAATAGTTTGAGGATCAGCCTAGGTCTAGTGTTGAACTTAGTGCTCTGATACCATATGTGACATCCTAGGTATTAGCAAAATTCTAGTCCTAAGCAAAGCATAATAATTTTAAACACATATTCAATTCTAACATGTACAATAAAATTATTTGAGACCAAACTAGGGTATATGCAAGATCATGGTCAACCAAACTATGCTCTTAAATGGCAATAAAAAAATAGAAAATTAGGGTTATGTCAACTTGACGTGCAATTATCTACTTGTTATTATTTTTATGTCAAAAAGTTGAGAGAAAAGAATCTCTAACAAATTGAATCTAGTTTCTAAACTACTAGGACTTGTCTCAAAAAAAAAAAAATCGATTGGTCAAAATTTTCAATTTTAATGCAATATTACAAAAATTTCAGAACAAAAATAAGAAGTAGACGTATGTCTAACTACCTTAATCAAAATCAAATGATAATATTTTTAAATAATATTCTAGATATAAGTAGTGGACTCATGCCTTGATGTGACACATATTTTTTGGTATTTTCATTCTAAATAAATAATAATTAATTAATTTTTGACTTTAGTATTTTTAGAATAAAAAAACTCTCGTGTCTGACAAAATTTACTTTTTCATTTTTTTAACTTATAGTAGAAGAAACATAGAATGTGATGCATCTTTTTGATTTAATAAATGTTGTACCATTTGAAAGTTATAGTTGTTTTTCAAGTAGTATGTCAGTCAACACTTTATACATAACTCTATTAGAAAATAAGTAATAATTACTTACTAAACTCATAATTTGACAAACCTTACATCTATTGAAAGATAAGAATATTCTTAAGAAACTCTTTTTATTTCATCAAATTTTGGTGAAAAAAAAGTTGTCAGCCACATGTTTGAAGTAAAAATCACATAAAAACAAGCCAAAAGCACATTTTTGGGATGTTTTTAAAGTTTACCATATAGGTTTGGTATCAAAAAATATAGTATACTTTATAAAGATATTAATTGTTTTCATTTAGTATGAGGGTGGTTGGGAAAAAAGGTGGGATATATTTTGGAATAGTTTGAGATATTTCAGAACTACAGATTTTTCAGATTGCCACTTTTTGGCACACCATGATCCTACACATACCCACTAACAATTCCAATTACTTCTTAAAAAGAAAATAAATAAGATGAACTACTTTTAAGAGATGGAACTATAACTTTTCAATTAAATTTCAAATATAAATTTGCAGTGAAACTAAAATAGAATACTCATAAAATTTGGAAAGAGGTTAAGTTTGATAGAGGTTCATGCACGGTCATAGTATCCAAATCTTTGGCCTGTGTCTAAATTTAGTGGAAGGGGTATCATTGGGGCATTTAATCACCCATCCATAGATCATATTGATCTCCCTAGTCTCCTTCATGACTTAAAGTAGTCTTGACCCTCCGTGAAAGATGGTGGATGGAAAATTCAAGTCTCCTAGAAACCTAGTGTAAAGCCACTTATAAAATGATTGATTGCACCATGTAGCCTTTTGTTACTCTGGTATGATATCTACCATGATGTATCTAGTGACTCCATTTAGACTTCTATTAATCTTACCTTGGCCAAGGATTTTCTTTATTAATCTAGAGTCATCGTCTCACCTTCCTGCTTGACCCTAGAATATAGTGGTCCCTCCTAAAATAATCATCTCTACGAATCATGACATGATCTCATGGTAACCTAGTCCCTTATCAGATTTGGTTAGCACTCACTAGTTACAATATGTGGAATGATTATCTCTCTGAGGCCCAAGAGGGAAAGATGATAATGTTACATAGGTCAATAGTCAATTTTCACTAATATCATATTTCATTTTTTATTTCCTTTTACCATGAGATCATAAGGATGTTAAAATAGATTATAGTTTGGCTCAACCGTTTAATGCATTGGTTGATTTCTCTAATTCCTATTGTTCATAAATCATTTGGATCTAAAACATAACAAGTGAAGTCTAGTTATGGTTGAGTCAGACATGATTTTAGTGAAATTATACATGGTAATCATAGATTTTATTCACATTTTTTTAAATTCTCCTATAGTAGAGAATTTCAACTCTACCTTAGAAATTTACTATTAATCATGATTAAAAGGAATAACAGCTATATGCCATGTTCAATTACACTAGATTGATACTTATCAAGTCTGGATATGATGGGGTTTGTAAGTCTTCCCATAAGGGATTCTTCTACTCGTCTTATATTTTATCTGAGTCCTTTTTTTTTCTTTTAGTTCCTCTAATATCTAGCCATGCATAAACCAAGTTCATTATTCTTATTTTGGCTCAAGTCTGGTTGGCTATCAAGAAAGTGTTTAGATGGTAATTGACTAGCATCTGTATGTTCAAGTATAGAAAATCAAGATTCTTCAAGAAAGAAAAATTTTAACTCACAATAATTACGATGCTCCTGGGTTTCCTAATCTTAATCACATTAAATTGAGGAGTATGTCATTCTATATTGTATTTAGGATTTTTTCTTTCTCACTTGCATAGCTATAGTTAGCCAATTCAAGAATCTAATGTCACTACCTCTATAGAATATGAAGAAAATAGATTCTTTGCAAACTATGATTATTGACACTAGAAATATGATCCCATTTTCTAGTCCAATCGCGCAAAAATAGACTTCTTATTAAAAGTACTACTAGCAAAACAAGGTTTGCCTATGTTTTTCTAGATAGAAAGAGTAGATTAGTTCATTATGAGAGTAAATGGAAAAGCTAAGATTTCATTGTTCTTTTTCATAAAGAAAGAAAGAATTCCATTGTTATCCAACCTTGACAATAAACTATTGTCCTCAAAATTTACATGTTTGGTGTTAAGTGTGAGTCTTTTAAATGGAGGTAATGTGTTGGTTATTGTCTCCTTGTTCCTAAGCAGCTTGGTCTAGAACTTATGTCGATAATTAGTGTGCTTATTTATACTTGCATGAGCTTTAAGAACCACCGGTTCGACTTCTATTTCCCAATGTAAGATGGCAACTTTTCACAAAAGAGAAAAATATCCATTTTGAATACATTTCACAACCTAAATCTTTCCTACTCCTCTCACTGGTGAAGAATCCTTACATCTCTATCATTGAAATGATGAGGTGGCCCTTCATATATGTTAGCTTCTTATATATTATTATGTTCAAGCTCACGAATTTATCTTAATTATTTCCCAAGGTTTGCAAAGTCATCTAAATCTTTGAATGTGGTGTCCCCAAAATATTTTAAGCTTAAGAGATTAAAGTATGAAGTTAGCACTCAATACCCTTTTGAAAGGCATAATCAAATTTAATAATTTGAACTAATGAAAAGTAGTCCCTTATGCCTTCAAGGGTATAAGGGACTACTTTATATTTTTGATAATGAGAGAACTTTAGGTGACAAAAAAAATGTGGAGTAAGACTCGATAATATTAGAAGCAATATAAAATGGCCTAATAATTAATTTATGTGGAGCTAATATCTATATAAACCTAGAAGGATTCTAAAAAAGGTTTAAATAAAATTTGTTGATTATAATTTTTATTTTTATTTTTAAGTACTTACTCTCAATAAAATTTCTGCTTCTTAATCATTGGAATAAATTTAGGCATGGAAACAACCAAATTATGAAAGTATCATTAGCCCAGGGGGAAATTTAGATGATGAGTTGTGAACTTGATAGGGAAAATGTAAAGGTGAATCCCTAGAGTTTAATTCACCTTGGCCACCTAGGTACCATATTGTTAGATCTTACCACCCCATGTTGTCTTGAGATCGATCATCCAACATCCCCTTTCCCCATGATACCTTTTCCCCTTTTAGGTTTCATTCATGTTCTCCATGCATCTAATTAGAATGGATGGTTAAACATTGATGAATCAATTTAAATAAACAAGTTCTTCATCATTTAGTTACATTGGCATGTCTATGAACATATTGCTATTTAGAATAAGTTTGATCCATACAACTAATTAATAATCTCAATTACAATTAAGGCACAAGTAAAAATCTACATAACCATGGTTAGTCCACATATACCTATTAGGGCACAAAAAGTTATATCATAATATTCAATACCATTTAGGGAACACAAAAAAACCATTGTTTTGATATGATGTTTTATTACTTAGGGCATAGTGACAAAATCAATATTGAAATAGAAAGATTCATCTAGGGTATCAAATAGCAAAGGGATATGCATAGAAGTATCAAAAGAAAGGGTTGTGACATCAAGTAGTGCACGTTTCTAGATTTTCAACACTTAGAAAAGATGGATAGGTAATGATGCATGAAGCATAATAAAATCCTCGCTATAGTTTTGTGGCTAGACAAAGGCTCTACTCATGAGTAGTCGAAATCTCTATTGAGGGCATTGTCTATTTGCACCAGGCTTGGATCTTGTGGTCTCTTCTGTTTGGTATGGATTATGAAAAACATCCCAAAATGCATGTGTTTGTTTTGTAGTAGTTTCTAGATGACCCTATGTCTAGTCTTGAATGTGGTGATCTGATACCATATGTAACAAGCTAAAAATTTATAACAAAAGTTCACTAATTTCTGATGTACTTGTTTAAGCTAGGCGTTGTAAGAGAATGACAATACTTTTGTTTTTGAAATTAAAAGAACATGACATGGTAATTGTGACACTTAATCTGTACTTAAAAAGAATAAGTATTTGAAACACACTAACATTTATAAATTTTACTTCTTTAAAAGGAAAGGAATTACATGAACTTCTATATAAGAGTAAGAGACATAATATCACTTTTCAATTAAATACTTTTCCAACATTCTCAAAATAACTTGCAACAAAACTAAATAAAATGCTCACTTTTTTAGGGAAGAGGTTCAGTTGATAGAAAGGATTCTACAAGACCATTGTGTCCAAATCTTTGGTTGTCTCATGATCATGGGGGAAAATGTATCTCTGGGGTGTTGAACCATCCAACCATGGATATTATTCAATCCCCCTAGGTTGCTTCAAGATCTGAAGCAGGCTTGACCCTCCATGAGGCATGGTGGGTAGTCAAGTCAAAACTCTTCAGAATCTAGTGGAGTCACCTACAACATTATCGGTTGAATCCTATAGCCTTCTGCTACCTTGATTCAACTCTTGTCATAAATGTATCTGGTGACCCCATTGTGACTTCCAATAACTTGGGTCTTGGCCAAGAATTTCCCTTATTTGGAGCCATCATCTTAGCTTCCTACTTGACTCTAGGTCAAGGTAAGTTTCTATGTGTTTTGGCTTGAGGAGTCAATTGAGAAATCTGTTGTTTGATAAGGTCTTAACTAGGTTGGTATAATTTAGATGCTGGGTGAATTATTCTACCCCAACCTTGAGTTTAACATGTCCACCTTCTTTATATGGACCTTTATTTATATTAGAGGCGATTCCCTTGCCATTTAGACTTCCACATCAGAAGTAAATTATTTGTGTAATTCCTCATATTGGAAGCTGCCACTTTGTTATCCGGAAGTCGTAAGTTTTGATGTCAAAATCAACCATATTTAAAATGTTAGTCCTCAACGACCTATTTATAAGCATGTTGGTTGAGCACAAGAAAAACGTACTTCCAGTTGTCTAATTTCTCCATTTTATGTTAACCGGTTTGTGAAGTGATATATATGTTAGATCGAACTCTAAAAAGTCTACTTGGTTTCTTTCTCTTGGTTAAATAACCATACTTTCTTCCCAACCTTCTAGTCTCTGTTAAAAGTTCTTTTAATGTGAATATTTACAATGGATGGGACCTGATTTGATGACAAAATTATAGTTGTCATTCTTATTAGAGTATCTCTGACTGACTTTTAAGTTTATTCTGGATTCACATGCTTTATTAGATAATTCATAAGCGATACTGGCTTCATTCGAATGCGTTGTCTGCATCATATTTTTTAAGAGTTAAGAGTCGAGTTGACTTTAAAATGAACACTCTTTTTGAATGGAGAAAGAACAAGGTTCAGTTCTTGATATCAGGAAGGTACTCTATGATTTTCTTGACCACATTGATGAGAATAATGATTCTGATGTAGTCTTCGCTGGGAACAATTGGTCATTCTTTATCAGCAATGCCACTCTAGAAAAGGAAGCCTAGTTGTTATCTAAACTCGGCTCATGGCATAGAGGTCCATCGCACTTCCAAGATGATATACGACTTTTTTTAAGCATCACAGACAAACAAGCTAAGAAGTTAACCTATGTATTATCTCAGGAATTACTATTGTTGTTGAAAAACATAAAAAAAGATAGAAGAATACAGCAACCTAGTTTCTTCTATTAAGAGATAAGTGAGCAAGAATAGAACAATAATATGCTACGACATGAAGATTGCATAAGAAAGATTCTACAAGCCTTTATCCGTAAAAAGATTTGGTTTGAACAGTAAAAATATTAAGCATCACTGTAATGTGAAAAAGATGATTGAATAATTCAGGAGACGGTATTATTTGCAGAGAAGGAATGATTATTGCCTGTTGAGTTTTAAGGTGAGTGATTGTGTTAAAGTATCCCTTCAATGTTCGTAGTCTTTCATAGCCGAAACCTCCTGTCCTCAACCTTGTTACTTCCTCTGGATATCTCTCAGTTTTGCCTGCATTGCCTTCTCCGCTGATCATCCCCAAAGATGATACTTCTATTTCTTGATTTGCTACTACATATTCTTTCCCTACGATAACCTCCCCGACCAAGACATAACTCCCCCGTTCTTTCCCGTTCACCAAGATGACATGGCACGTTATTCGTGTTCCCACCATTGTGACAAGGAAGACATGAATTCTGTTGTTTAACCTGTCTTGCAAAGCTAAAATTTAGCTAGATTTAAACCCAACCCGATAATGATTTCCTTAATACATTTCCTTAGTTTGAGTTAGAACTGATATCTTGGGAACATTCAACTTCAAAAGTTGTTCGAGTCATATTATACCAAGAGCTTGGTTTCCCAAAGTAAACGAAGGTTATGCGATAAGGTGGCTAGGTTAACATATGATGAGGACGCCACATTTTCAATGAGGTCGCCGAAGTAACATTTCCTTACTAGTTTCGTTGACTTAGACGTATAGGTTCTCATTCCAAATTCGCTACAAATTTTGAAAAGATCGAAGGGTTAGGAGACAACTTAATGAGTCAGGTTTATTCCCGATAATCATGACGCTAGATAGGCAAGAGAAATGTTCAAAGTGAGAGATAATCATTTGCTAGGAATGTTTAGTGATGTAATTCCAAAATAAGTCACCTTGGCCATCTTGGCCCATTATGTTGTTAGATCTTACCACCTTAGGAAGTCTTATAATGGACCATACATCATTCCCTTTTCTAGTAATACCTTTTTTTTATCTTAGGTTTGATTCATGATCTTCTTACATCCATTCAAAATGATTGGTTAAACATTGAAAAACAATTGAAGTAAACAAGATCTTCATCATGTCTGTGAACATATTGCTATTAAGATTAAGTCGATCCATATGGATAATCAATAATTTGATCACAATTAAGGCATAACGAATAAAACTAATTAAGAATTTTTATTTTGTGATACCCTGAATTCCAAAACTAGAATTAGGGCACAATTTCTGAAAACTAGGGTTAGTCCATATAAACCACTTCAGGGCACAAAATTTATACCATTGTATCATAATAATCAATACCATTTAGGGCAACAAAAATACTATTTTTATTAGATCTTTTCCCGCTTGTGGAACATTTACAAAACCATTATTGAAATAGTGAAATTCATCTATGACATCAAATAGCAAAGATATGAGTATAGAAGTATCAAATAAAAGGGGTGTGACATGCATATTCCTCTACCATCCAACTATTCCTTCATTCACCTTTGATCTTGACAATATTGAGATATTAATGACCACTCGCCATCTTATTAATTAGCTTATCCTATAGTGATTTTGCTTATCCCAAAAGATTCACTCATAGCCCCCATAATGAGCTTCATCCTAATTTTTTATCCTATTATATCCTATCCAATTGACTCCATGGTCTTGATCACAAAAAATAAAAAAATAAAAACACTCTTCTAAGAAGTCTCTTGACATTCCCACCCTTTTGGACTATATGCTTTCATGACATCAAGTCATTATCCTATATGTTAACTTGCTTATTGGCTTTCATTTCTTATCCAAAACCTTTTCCTAGCTTGGGTGATATTGAAGAAACAATCCTTGCCAGTGCCCTTAGGAGGATTAGGCATCAAAGACAAGTAGACTCCTCAAGTGAGAGTAGAGGTCAAGATTACATTACTTGCATAAGGAAAACTAGATCTAGTACCAAAAACATCAAGCATAAACCAACAAGTTTCCCCAACCCAAATGCTCATTAAAGAAATGAAACAAGACGGTTTGACTTAGAGTGCCATGATATATACTACTCCTACTACCCTACAGCTAGGATTTTGACTAGTACCCTCAAAGTTCCTAAACTAGATTGAGCCCATCACAGATAGTGATGGTGAAGAACAATGCATGTGGTGTACCCAGTAAAGGCACCCAAAGTGGGGAATTACTCCAATAAGGAGCTATTATATTTTTTTTAAATGCACTCTTTTTTGGCGTACTGTAAATAAAATTTTGGTTAGACACTTAATGGGATTATGTAAATGAAAGCTTCCAAATGCTATGATTAAATGGAAAAAGCTTGTTATGTATGACTATTTGTGAGATACTTTTGTCTTTGTCTATCTTTCAAGAATGAATCTTGATAAAAATTATAAAGTAATTTAGTGACTTTGTTTCGTATAGATTAGAATAGGAGATAACCAAGACTAGTTTCTTAACTCGTCATTTCAAAAACTAGATTAGCTTCTATCTATGATGATGCAAACTCAAGACAGACTGTATGCTCTTGAGGACAAATTCAAGACCATAGAGGGGTCAAAAACTGAAGGATCGGCTTTTGGATCCCAGAGTAGACCAGAACACACTCACCACACCCACTCCATCAAAATAGGACAAGGAATAGGACACATTCACTACACTAACTCCCATAGGGAAGAGCATTTTGACCATGACATTCTTAGTAGGGAAGCTAACTAAGGTTCAGGAATTATGACTGATGACATGAAAAATGTCAAACTGCCTTAGCTTGATGGAGTTGCATCAAAAGACATAGAAAAGGCTTGGTTGACATGCATGGAAAAATACTTAGAGATCTGGGATTACACTAAAAACCAAAAAGTCATTTAGAGTTTGTACCGACAAGGTTGGTTGATGGTTGGTGGGAAAGAAAGAAGGCAGAATTAAGGATAACCAAGACATCAGTCACATGGACAAAATTTGTCCAGCTATTTAGGCAGAGGTGGCTTCTGTAATTTTTTTATGAGTAGAAGTTGGTCGAGTTTCAATAACTTAGACAAGGGGATAATTCTATGAATGATTACACCTAAATGTTTGACAAGTTTTTGAAGTATATTCTAGAATTATAGGACAATGAAACATATAGGCTTAGAAAGTGCATTATGAGACTCAACAACTGAATTGGGGGACCCATAGACGTATTGTGTCCAACTACCACAATAGAGGCATATGAAAAAGTAGTTTGACAAGAATTAAATCTAAAAAGAGATTACTCCATCAGAGATAAGAATTGAGGAAAATATTATCAAATCAATAAATGGAAAATAGAGAAGCAAGTAAATGAACCTTGAACCAATAAAAAAGTCAAGGGTAACATTTATGAAAACTGAAGTACCAAGAAGGAATAGGTGGGACATTGAAATAATGTTGAACCAATAGTCAAGGTAGGAGAGAAAGGGACCTCCCAGCAAATGCTCAACATGTGGAGGCACATATTATGCTACTCAATGTCCCACCAAGACCCAATATGTCTCGTCACCAAAAAACCCACTACCTAGCTAGCAAAATGCCTTTCAGCAAAGAATTCATGCAAGGGTGAATGATCGGCAAGTAGACTTTCAGATGGCATCTATAGAGGTGACAGGTACACTCTATGGAAACTCAATTTCCATTCTCATAGACATTGGGGCTACAAAAAATTGTATTAACCCTAAAATCTTAAGTTGCTTTCCAAAACAAATTGAGTTCATGGCAAACCCATGGACCATAGAATATGAAAATTGATCTAAAGCTCAGATAGAGCAATGTCTATTTGAAGCCAGATTAGAACTTCCAGGGTTTTCTTCTGAAGTCAACTTGTATGTTGCACCCCTAGAGACCTATGATGTTATTTTAGGAATCAAATGGTTGTGGCAACATAAAGCCCAGGTGGACTTCTTTGCAAAAAGGGTCGAGTGTGTTGATGAATTAGGTAACCCTATAATGATCCAATGAGTTAAACAAGATTTGAAACTGTGACATCTCTCCACAACCCAATTTAGATGAAGTGAGAAGAAAGGATGTCAATTGTTTATGGTTAAGATGGAGGAGATTCTAAAAACCACTAAAGGTACTCATTCAAATGAATACCTAATTTTTTATATGGAAAATTCAACAGAATAAGAACCAAAATGATCATTCAAAGAGAAGTACCCTTACTTAAGGGATTTCAAAAATGTTTTTGATGAAGATTTACTAGAGCTACCCCTGAAGTGGGTATTTGACTTCTCTATTGAACTAATTCCCAGAGTTGAACCAATATCAAAAGCACCATAAATAATGGCCATAGTGGAATGGTTGGAGCTTAAGGATTAATTACAAGAATTGTTAGACAAAGGTCTGATCAAGCCCAATGTTTGACCCTAGGGAACACCAATAATTTTCTTTAAGAAAAAGGATGGAATATTAAGGCTTTGCATCGACTATTGGATGATGAATAAGTTCTCGATAAGAAATAGGTACCCCTTAACTTGTATTGATGATCTCTTCAATCAAATGTGGGGAGCCACCGTCTTCTCTAAAATAGACTTATGATTAGGATACCACCAATTGAGATTAAAGGATGAAGACATTCATAAAATAGCCTTCATCACTTGTTATGAATGTTATGAGTTCATTGTCCTCCACTTTGGATTGACTAATGCACTTGTTACATTTATGAACTTGATGAACAATTTTTTCATGATTACTTGGACATATTCGTCCTACTCTTTCTTGATGACATACTTATATATTTGAAGGATGAGGAAGAGCACTTGCATCACCTTCACTTCATCCTTTTTCATCTTCATACATATAAGTTGTATGAAAATTTATCAAAATGTGCATTCTTCCAACAAGAAATCCAATATCTAGGCCATATAATTTCTAGAGATGGAATAATTGTGAATCTTGCAAAGATAAAGGCTAAAGAAGAATGGTTAGCACCTAGAAATGTCTAAGAGGTCAAAAAAATTATAGGCCTAGTTGGTTACTATAAATATTCATCCTCAATTTCTCACGAAACTCCTTCCCTATTACCTCCCTTCCATATGGAAGGGTAAGAGATTCTAATGGACAACTAAGTGTAAGCAAGCTTTCAATTTACTCATAGAAAAACTAACCACTACACTGATCTTGAAGTGTCAGATCTAAAAGGACAATTCCTTGTAGTAATAGATACATTTGGCAAAGGGCTTAGAGTAGTACTTATGCAAGATGGGCATGTTATAGCATATGAGTCGCAAAAAATCAAGAATTATGAGGTAAATTATATGCTTCATGATTTGGAGTTAGCTACCATAGTGCACATGTAATAGAAATTGAGGCATTATCTAATGAGAAAAATATTCAAATAGAGATCTAATCACCAAGGTCTGAAGTATTTATTACAAAACCTTACTTGAATGCACAACAAAGGTGGTGGCTATAACTAGTTTTCAATAATGATTTTGAATTCATTAATATTAAAGAAAATGAAAATAGGGTAGCTAGCACCTTGAGCTAAAGACGACATGCATGTGTCATAACATCCATTCAATCAAAATTCAAACAAAAAATTCTATCAAGTTATGGAAATGATAAATACTACCATCAAGTTAAAAAGGCACTACAAGTAAACCCTCAATACCATTGATATGATTGATTCCATTTTGAACCAGAGGGAATACTCAGATTTCAAGGGTGTATATACATTTGAGACCCCCTAGAAATAAGGAATTTAGTCTTTAGGGAGATTCATTCAACACCATACTCAGGATATCCTCCACTCACAAAACTCTCAGCAGATATTAGAGCATTATACTTTTGGAAGGGGATGAAGAGAAATGCATCTAAGTTTGTAGCTAGTTGCCTCAAGTGTTAGTGGTTAAAGCTAAGCACCACCACTTAGTTGCATTACTCCACCCACATGATATTCTTGAATGGAAGTGGTAGATTATTAGTATGGACTTTGTCCAAGGACTACCCATATCACACAATAAGCTCAACACGATATTGGTAGTCATGGATAGACTTACCAAGGTAGCCCATTGTATTTTGAGTAACCTTACAGATGGAGCTCTAGTAATTGTGCACAAGTTTGTGCAAGAAATTTTAAAGCTCCATGGAATTCTCGAGAAAATAATCTATGATAAAGATGCTTGTATAACTTATAGATTTTGCCTAAGTCTATTCTCAAAATTGGGAACACAACTAAACATAAGCTCAACATTTCATCACGAGACGAATGGGTAGATAGAGACTATGAGTCAGATCCTAAAATATTTACTTAGAATGTATTGCATGGATCAATAATACAAATGGGAAGATTATTTTCCATTGGTAGAATTTGCATTTAATAATACCTACCAATCATTGATAAAAATGGTCCTCTTTGAAGCACTATGTGTTAGAAAGTGCAAAACTCCTATAAGCTGGTAAAGGCTAGAAGATAAGATTGTATTAGGCTGAGAGATGTTGTTAGAGATAGTAGGGCAAGTCAAATTGATTAGACAAAGGTTGGCAGAAGCTACTGATCAATAGAACAATTACCTTGATGCCAAACGAACACCTTGTCACGTCATAGTCAGTATAAGGGTAAAAACCTACAAAAGTGCTATAACATTTGGAAAGTTTTTGAAACTTTCTCCTCTTGGCAATGGTCATCCCAGTAGCATAAAGGATTTCTCTACCACCAGCATTATCTGGAATGCTCAATGTGTTTCATATTTCAAGATATCTTAAAAGTATATTTCTAATTTCTCACACATGATTGATTGGAACTCTTTGCATATCTGAGAACCTGGGGTGGTTGTTGTCAAGTCTATTAGGGTGCTAGAGGCACATAGGTTACACCTACATAACAAAGAGGTTAAACAATGTAAGGTCTAGTGATACCAATATTTAAAAGATAGTAATATGTGGGAAGACTACAACGAGATTCATCAGCAATTTCTACATTTTTATAATATTTTTAACCAGAGAGTTTAGAAGAAAATTTTATATGTTGTAAATACTATTATATCTTGGTTTTCTAATCATAAAGGATGATGACTCATAAGGTGGAGAATGTGTCACACCCCTTTAATTTGATACTTCTATGCTTGTATTATTACTATTTGATGCACTAGATGAATTTTACTATTTCAATAATGATTTTGTAAATGTGCCCTAATAGGAAAAGACCTAATCAAAACATAAATAGTGATTCTTTTGCCTAAGTGGTATTGATTATTATGATAGAGTGGTATAACTTTTGTTCCCTAAAGTGGTTTATATAGACTAACCTTGGTTTTGGCAGATTGTGCCCTAGGCTGATTGTAGGTTTAGAATTTAGGGTATTGCAAACTTAAAATTCTTAATTATTTTTCTTGGTTATGCCTTAACTGTGATCAAATTATTGATTATTTATATAGATCAACTTAATTTTAATAGCAATATGTTCATAGACATGATGATGTAATTACATACTGATGATCTTGTTTACTTAAATTATTTTCCAATGTCTAACCACTCGTTCTAAATGGATGCAGGAAGATCAAAAATCAAACGCGAAGGGGGAAAAGGTATCACCGAGAAAGGGGATGATGTGTGGTCAAGTATAAGACTTCTTGAGGTGGTAAGATCTCATAACATAATGGTACTTAGATGACCAATGTGACTTATTCCAAATTTACATCGATACATATTCCTAGCAAATGATTATTTGTCACCTTGAACATTTGTCTTGCATGTCTAGCCTCATGATGATTAGGAATAAACCTAACCCATTAAGTTGTCTCTCAATCTTTTGATTTTTAACATGTCATGCTTATATATATATATATATATATATGATAAGAGTCAACTATAATTAGTTTGGTGAATCTTTTCAAAAATTATAGTAAATTTGAAATGAGAACCTATATGTCTAAATCAATGAAAATAGTAAGGAAACATTACTTCGGTAACCTCATTATAAATGAGGCATCCTCATCATGTGTTCACCTAGCCACCTTTTTACATAACCTCCCTTTACCTAGGGAATGTTCTCGAGATATCAATTATAACTCAACCTAAGGAAATGTAGTAAGGGCTCGTTTAGTAGCTAGAATTAGAATGGAATTGGTATTTGGAATTCTAAAAAAATTCTAATCCATTTTTTGGGTTTGCACAATTGTAATTGGAATTGAGAAAAAGTAGAATCGGGTATCCCCATTTGACCCCCAAAACAAGAATTTCAAATTCCTTCAAAATACTTGTTATTTGGAATTCTCATTTTAATTCCAATTTTAAATCTCATTTTTTTTAAATGAGAATTTCAACTAAAGTAAAATTTAATTGGGTTTGACATCTGGATGCCCATTTGGGGGCACCTATTTTTGCACAATTTTTTGAAATTTAATTTTTTTAAATGGGGGGGAATTTTCTGCTATTACTCGCTCATATGTTTGGATTAAATAAAATAACTAGTACTGCACATATCTAAATTCTTTTGTCTTCCTATTAATTTTTCCTTGAATTTTTATTTTACAATGAACATTGACATTGTTGGAATACTTTAGAATAACTAGGGGGGTGAATGTATAAATAAAACTTTTCACAACTCAATGAACCCATAAAACATTTATCATCATGCATGCATCCATAAGATTATGCAATCACTTTAAACTTGTAGGTTACTGTCAAATCAATTTGCAGAAATGTAAACATGAAACATAACAGATTCAGCAACACATTTGACACAATGATTTACGTGGAAACCCAATTTGGGAAAAACCACTAATAACATGCTACCCCTTTTCACTCTTATGAAATGATTCCCTGTGAAAGGCCAACCTTGTTAAAGGTTACAATACACACTATTAAATGTGACCATGTTAAAGGATTTCAATCACCCTATTAGGAGTAAGCCTTCTTAGAGGACTTTAGACCATTCACTTTGAATGTCACTTGATTAAAGGATTTACAAATGACTATTAGGTCAACCTTAATCAAAAGGATTTACCTTAGACTGATACAATTATTAGACAGTAATAGCAAGGTTTTGTTTGATAACAACTTACAACTCCATTCGCAAATTACAGATCTCTATTTCAATCTTCCATTCTACTTGGTGTTCACACGTTTCCGCTCTGATAGTTTGTTCACCCTTCAAGCATTCATATCCTTAAGCCTTCTTACTTAATATGTCAATGTAGACTCTTCTCTTAGGTCACTTGATGAAGCAAAACCCTTGACTCCTTGTCTTTCTTAGGTTATCGCACATAACAATCCTTGCTTTTAACTAGACATTCCTATAAATAGGAAATTAAAATCATTTGCCACTCATTCTTCATCATCCAATTTAGGGTTAAGAAAAATTAAGTAGTATTCAATGAATCTACCCCATATTTCATATCTCTTCTAGAAACTTCTCCTTTAATCCTCTTTGAATTCACCTCAAAATGGTTTACCTTGAATTCTCTGCCACCAGCTCATCAATCTTATCTTCCACTCGATTAACACAATCTACGAAAGAAAACTTGTTATCTCAAATCCATCGAATTCACAATCTTTCAAATAATGCAGCCACTCAACATTAACATGCTTCTAATGCTCAGCACAAACTGCATTGCTTGGCATCCTCTGTAAAATCACTTGGCATGAACTAAAGTTTATTGGTACTCGACATCAACTATACTTTACTCAGCATCCACTGTTTTGCTCAGTATATACTAGAATAGACTTTTACTCAGCTCCAATTGATTTTCTACTTAGCTTGCACTAACTTTTCTCAGCACCTACTATCCACTCAGTCAAGCTTGGTAGACAAACTTTGTTTCTTGTTCTTCTATACTTTCTTAGTGTAACTAGCCTTTGTAACTTTAAGTAGATTATCAATACATCATGTTATCATTGTCTTAATTGATTCTTGTACTCCTTTACATATCATAACTCAACCTTTCCTCTAAGTGCTATTGTTACATCTTTTGATTAAATCCTCTTCATCAATCAAATAACTGATAGTACTTAAATCTTGTAAGTAGTTGTCTTACCACCAAATAATAGGCTTGACATCAATGACAAAACAATAATTGAAACTTATTGATCATACTTGTATCAATCTATTTTCAACAATCTCTTTCTTCAACAATCTCCCTCTTTAGCATTAATGGCAAACCAAACTAATCAACCAAATGAATTAGGTGAAAACAATAAGACCAACAAAATACCAAAAATAAAATAATTCCTTGTATTGAAATCTCTCCCTCTATCAGCAACTTTCATCTTTTGAATAGGTTACAAAACTCCTTTGTGATCCTTATAACTCCCTCTGAATTTCTTTTTATATCTCCCTCTTACTAGGTAGATATTAGGATTTCTCCCTCTTTGTTAAATATCCAATCTCTTTTATATCTCTTGATCAATAACTATCTCCCTCTTTCTTGTATTTCTGTTGATCAGTAACTATCTCCCTCTTTGACAACAATTCCAAAGACTTGTCATCTTAACATGCAGCTATAAGTTTCTTCAATTTCTTCCTTTGTCACCTTGCTTATGACTGATGTGTAGTGTTAGTTCTTTCATTACTTTAGGCAACTCCTAAAGTAAGATCCTCTACATCAATTTATAACATATGAAAATTAGCTTGTTTGATGTAGGGCACTCCTTTTGTTACTTAGATAGCCTTTGATAGGGGGGTAAGTGCAAGAAGTTGGGTCTCACTTTTGAGCAAAAAGTGGAAGTGTTTTTCCTATTTTTAAATTTTTTTGTCAATTGATGTCAAAATTTGAGGCATTTAAAGATTGAATATAAAAAAAACTTCAGAAATAAAATTTCTAGTATTCAAAATCTAATTTTTGAATATGTAATTTATTTGTGTACCCATATGATAGATTTTATTTTTGGTATAGATCTTTAAAAACCACTTTTTTAAAATGCTTGTTTTAGGACCATACCACACTCATGTACAGACACCATAATTTGACATAAATAAATGAATTTTCATAAATCCTTTTAAAGAGAGTTACCTAATACACCTAAGATTAATGATAATATTTTTCTTTAATTTTTTATTGAATAATTTTTTAATTATTAATTATTAATTGTCTATAAAGGTAAATTTTAAAACCTCTCATGTACGGACACCATAATTTGATCAAAATTTCACTTTTTTCTAAAATTCTTTTTTTTAACTTTAAAAAAATTGTATGTAGATTGATGAAATATAAATTAATTTAAGAAAAAATTTAAAATAAAAAAGTTGTTAAATTTTTAGTGAGCTTCACTATTTTACATTTAGGTACCACCTTTCATTAAAAAATAATGCAAAAATAGTAAATAAAATCATAGCACTATAAAATTTATATTTCTGAAATCAGAACAATGAGAGCTCTAATGGGTTTTTGTTTAATAAAAAAATTTGATCAGGAAGACCCTCTAAAAATTATGGCAAGGCGTGAATTTGTCAATTCAATGCCTTAGCCAAATCTTGAGAGGTCAAGGCATAGGCTTGGTCTCACCAAGCCTATCCCAAACCAAAATTTGAGGTGGGAGAAAAGAATCCTGCCCAATGTTGTAAGAAATGGGTACCCGTTATTTGAAATTCAAAAAACGGGTACTCATTTTAAAAATGTCAAATTGGCATACAAAATCCCCCCAAAAAATAAAATTTTAAATTTTTAGAAACGGGTACCCTTTTTTAAAAGTAAAAAATGAGTACCCATTTCTAAAAAAATACAATTTTTTTATGTTTTCAAAAATGGATACCCATTTTTTAAACTAAAAAACAAGTACCCAATTTTTTTTAAAATGGGTGCCCTTTTTTAAATCTAGGATCAGGTGCCTGAGCCTAAAATGGGTAACCATTTTTTAAAAATAGGTACCCGTTTCTAAAGGAGTACAATCTCAATCCGCAGACTTCCACAAAATTGAGACCCAACTCTTTGCTTCTACCCAAGGGTATCACCCCTAGTTTACCTCTTAGATACTCATGAGAATCCTTAGGTAATTCTTTTGTGAAGATATCAGCAATTTGCTCTTTTGTGTTAACATATTTCATCTTCACCTCTTTATCTTAAACTGATTCTCTCAAGTAATGATACTTGATTGCAATGTGCTTAGTCTTTGTGTATATCAAAGGATTCTTTGATATTTTATAACACTTGTATTATCACAGTAAAGTGTCACTGGTTCTATGATCTCTTCCTTCATACCTTTGAGTAACTGTTTGATCCATACAATGTTTGTACAATTTACAGAAGTAGCAACATATTCAACTTTAGTAGTAGATTATGAAGTGTAGTTTTTTTTGTTACTAGTCCATGTAACTAGTCTCTTGCCTAAGAAAAATGCTCCTCCACTAGTGCTCTTTCTGTCATCAATGTTTCCAACCCAATTAGCATTAGTATAGGCTCTTAATTCAAATTTCTCATTTTTCTTATAGTATAGACCATACTCCTCTATTCCTTTTAGATATCTCATTATTCTCTTTAAAGCCATCAAATGATTCTCCCTGGGATTAGCAAAGAATCTTACAACTATCTCTACAGATAATGCAATGTTAGGTCTACTATGTGCTACATATTTTAATTTTCCAATCATAGACTTGTACAATGTTTGATTCACCTCAGCTGAATCATCATTCTTTGACAACTTGTGTTCTATCACCATCAGTGTACTTACTAGTTTGAAATCCTCCAATCCAAAAGTTTTCAATATTTCTTTGATATATTTTGACTGAGTGATGTATATACCATATTTTAATCAGATATACTTGCAAACCCACAAAGAACTTGATCTCTCCAAACATAGACATCTCAAATTCTTGCTTCATTTCATTTGCAAGAGCCTTACATAAAGCATCTTGACCTTCAAATCCAATATCATCAACAAAAATTTTAGATAACAAAATATTTGTGCCTTTTTTTGTTTTCATGTATAGATTGATGTTATTATCAATCCTTTCAAATCCAATCTTCACAAGATAATTATGAAGTCTCTCATACCATTCTTTTGGTACTTGTTTCAAGCCATATAGAGCTTTGTGTAATCTACATACCATGTTCTTATTGTTAGCATCAACAAAACCTTCTATTTGTTCTATGTAAACTT
The DNA here is from genome assembly GCA_028749045.1 of Cupressus sempervirens. Lineage (NCBI taxonomy): Eukaryota > Viridiplantae > Streptophyta > Pinopsida > Cupressales > Cupressaceae > Cupressus > Cupressus sempervirens. Next base: position 207,724,496 of record CM053786.1, on the reverse strand, counting down.
TTTCCTCTAATATGTCATTCAAAAATACATATTTAACATCCATTTGATAAAATTTGAAACCTTTGTATGCAGAATAAGCAGGTAAAGTTCTTACTCCTTCCAATCTAGCAACAGGAGAAAATGTCTCTCCATAGTCAGTTCCTTCTTGTACATATCCTTTGCAAACTAATCTTTCTTTGTTCCTTGTGACTTCACCATTTTCATCTAGCTTCTTTCTAAATACCTGCTCGATGCCAATCACATTTTTGTCTTCTAGTCTAGGAACTAGAATCCATGTTTTATTTTTCTCAATTTGTTCAATCTCTTCTTCCATGGCTTTACTCTAATCCACATCTTCTAAGGCATCGCTCAGTGATTTAGATTCTTTGATGCTGATTAAACATGTATCATTTCTCAATTTGTTTCTTGTCATTGGTCTAGCATCTTCATCTTCAATAATTTGTGCAGTAGGATGATGTCTCTTGACATATTTGGACAATCTTGGTTCAGCTCTAGTTTCTTCATTTTGTCTTTCAACTTCAAAGTCACTATGTACATCTCTATTAGGTAGCTCTGCATCTCTACTAATCTAAAAATTAGAATGTGCTTTGACTTCGTTCTGTAACTTGGCATCTAAATGTACCTTGGTTCCTGAATGCCACTTGGCATTCATAGTATGTGACTCAACAGTCACTAAAACTTGTTGTTGGTTTGTAACTTGATTTGTAGCATCTTCTTCAGCAGGAATACCTTTATAAAAGTATACAAATGATTTGTATTCTTCTAGTTCTTTCATAGATTTAGTCTCATATACTTTTGTATATTCATCAAAATTTATATTTGCACTTTCTACAACTTTGTTAGTGTTAGTATTTAAACACTTATAAGCTTTACTTCTTATGGAATATCTTAGGAATATACCTTTGTCACTTTTTGCATCTAGTTTACCATTCCTGAAGTCTTTGAGAATTAGCATTTGCTTCTAAATACCTGTTGGTTTCAGATTGGTTTTGACAATTGAGTGTCAACACACTTAACAAGATTCTAAGGTTGATGCCGAGTATAATATAGATGTTGAGCTATAGTATATGCCAAGCTAGAAATCCAATAGGTGCCAAGAAAGTTTCAAGTGTTGAGTCAGTATAGGTGCCAAGCAAAGTATAGATACCGAGTGAGATAGAGTTACCATAGGAGCCGAGCAAGACTAAATTCTATATGTACCGAGCATCAGTAAGTGTTGAGTAACATAGAATCATCATATGAGTTTGTGCCTTCACAAACTCATATGTAAAGCATTTTTGAGCTGACTCACGATGAATCTCAAAGGATCTAAAAGAGAAGGTTGAATCTATTACATTCCCTATGTAATTAGCATGCAGTCAATCAGAAAAGTGGAGAAAGCATGCAACCAATAGGAAAAGTATAAAGATTTGAGTGGGAAAAGATGGATGAATATTGATCGTAGATTTATACCTAACCCTAAGTCTTGAAACCTTTACAAGGAGGTCGATACCCCATAATTCAAAGACAAAGTTGAGTGGAAGTGAGAAAGAGGTCATATGTGAATGCATAAGTGAATGCTAGCAAAGTTTTAAGGGGTGTGAGAAGAATTAGAGGAAGAGTAGCATTGCAAAATCAAGTTGATCAAAATAGAGTATTAGCACTATGAACTGAGTTATATTAGATTAGGAAGGATTAGATCAGATTGAGCAGAACAAAGATTTAGAATCAACAATTGAAGATTGTAAGTTATTAGATCAAGACATTCTACTATACTTTATAATCATTGTATTAGGAGAATAAAAATCCAATGATGATAGGTTGGCTTAATAGCTATATTGTAGATCTTTAATAGGGTTGTAAACCCTTTAATAAGGTAACATTCCAAGTGAGTGTTTATAAATCCTTTAACAAGGTGTAAAGCCTTTAACAAGGTAGGCCTTTCACAAGGCAAACCATTGTTGATGGTCAAACTTTGTAACCTTAACCAGTTACATATTGTTGTAGTGATAGTCTATGGGTGTCATCCCCACTCTAGTTTTACCTTTTCATTTTGAAGGGTTTCTGGGTGACCAAAATCTTGTGTTATCTGTTTTCATGCATGTCTTTACTTTCATGTTTATTAGAGATGTTAAATGCATGTGATTGATCTCTGTTAAAAAAATTTAGAGGATAAAGTTTGCTACTTTTGATTCACACCGCCACACACCCGCCCCCCCCCTCAAGAGCAAATCTTTCTATTTGTAAATTTCGACAATTGGTATCAGAGCCTAGTTCTCACAAGGAGAAGTCTTACAGCTTGAAGAAAAAGATCTGGAAATGGAAGTCTACAAACTTGGGAAGATCATAGAGAACCAAGAAATTGAGATGCTCATTCTACATTCTCTAGAAGAAGCTAGGGAAGAATTGAGAAAATTCTTAAAGAGAAGAAGAGAGATTGCCATAGCTAAGAATGATACATAGTACAAGGAGATTGACACCTCAAAAGTGTTTACAAATGGAGATTCCAAAGAGTTTGATGCAACAATAGCAGACCTGATAGAGAAGAATAGAGCTCAAGCAGAAGAAATCAGAACTCTCAAGGTTGAACAAGAATCACAAGTCATGATGCTTTGTGAAGTGACTGAATAGAAGAAAAGAGTCATTGAAGATAAGGCTATGATAGAAGAAGACAAGAGAAACATTGCCAACAGGTTGGAAGAAAAGTCAATTGAGCTTGCAAGAATTTCCAACATGCAGTTAGAAACTCTAAGCCAGATGATGAATGCACATTATGGATTGAATGTCAAGGATATTGAGATCTCTACACTAAAGATGCAAAATGAACTACAAATGACCTAAAAAGAGAGGAGAATGCAGAAAGTTTCAATAAACCCAATGAGGCTATTAGGTACTTTGAATAGCTACTGAAATCATCAAGAGTCAGCAATGACACTTTAGGACTAGGATACATTGGCATTAAAAAAGGAAAGTCATCCAAGACTGCAAAAGAAAGAAGTGACAAAGGTAAGAATACTAAACCTACTTGTCATTTTGGTGGTAAAAAAGGACATACCTCTAATGTGTGTAGGAGCAAGAATGCCCATCAGCATGACAAACCTAAGAACATGGGTCACTATCACAAATGCAACAAGTAAGGACATCAAGCACATGACTACAGGACTAGAACCATTAAAACACCAGGATTTGAAGGTCATTATTACAATTGCAAGAAGTATGGACATAGAGCTTTTGAGTGCAGACCAAAGCCTATGTGGATACCTAATCAACCAGCAAGGGGAAACAATCATGGATATCACTACAATTGGGACTACAACACCAGGCATAGATGTCATTACTGTGAGGAGTATGGACACATCCTTGAAAATTGCATAAGAACACATTTTAGTGGAAAATATAGCAGATGGTTGAGCCAAACTACATGCTTTAGTTGTTTGAAGATTGGACACATCAGCAAAAATTGCCCAGTAAAGTTAAAGGAACCCAACTCAGAGTTCAACAAAGGAAAAGAGAAGGTAGATGTTGAACACATCAGAGGGGAGATGAATAAAACATGGAAGAAGAAAGATGGAAGTAGCACATCCAATGGAGAGATCACTTCACCCAAAAGGTCAAGTGGTCACACTTCATCCAACTAAGCAAAAGAAGGTATGTGGAGCTGATATACAAAGTTTTATCATACATTAGTTCCAAGACAAGTAAGTTCTAAAAAGGAGAAGATTAGCATGAATAGAGATGCAAAGTTAAAATTTCAAACGTTGCCGAGTTGCCTTCAAATGCCAAGTAAAAATCTAGTACATGCCAAGTTATCTGTCATAGTTAGTAGAAGCTGAGTGGTTAGTTATAGCCGAGTTACTAGTGGATGTTGAGTGAAGGAAAATTTTAGTTGAAGCCGAGTAAGGAGAACTCCAATATATGTTGAGTGGTGGAAAGACAATGGAAAACGAGTAAAGAAGAATTGCTTAAAGAGCCAAGTGGATAGCAATAAATGCACTAAGCATTAAATGCTATGAAACAAGGGTATATGATTGCATTTTGAATCATTTTTCACCATCATGAACAAAAGAGAAAAGATGAAAAGAGTGCAGAATGATTTTCAAGCAGTGTTTCAAGCATTTGAGTAGATTTCTACAAAGATTTAAGACAATTTCATCGATTCCAAGGTATTTATAATTGTGCCAAGTTACGCAGTTTTGAAATTTCTTTGTGTTGAAACCCTAGATTGCACAAATGGCCTCCAGTTTTAGGAAACCTCAGAAGAAAGAATTGTTTAAAGTTCAGTTAGTGTCAAATGAGGTTAGACAACCTGATTTTCGACCTATGCCTGAAGTTTCCTACAAGAACGACCCAGTCGGAGTCCTATCTATAATTCCTCCTAAGGTAGTAATGGTGCAAGATGTTAGGAGATGTTATAACTATAAGATAGGTGCTATTGGAAATAGAAATTAGAGAGGCATATGATAGATTGTGTAAAAATGGAGTCTTAAAAGAAGAATTTCAAATCATTGAGAGAAAGGGCTTAACCTATGCCCTAAAGTTTCCTATTATCTTTAAGACTGAATGGATCAAAATTGTGTTGAGTAGGATTCATGATGGTAGTTTGTGGTTAGAAGATAGCCCAATCAAGATATCAAAAAGGATTGTTCATAGGGTAACAAGGTATCCAACCCTAGATCAGCCCACGACCCTAAGAAGTGACTCCAAAGAAGCCATTGAGAAGAATACAAGAGCCAAGTGGAACAAGAGAGGCATGACCATAGATATCATTAAGGATCCTCTTGTTAATTTTTCTATTAGAGTCATTTCCCTCAAGTTTTACCAATCTAGAAGGTTGAATAGTGTTCCATGTATTGTAGTAGATGTTGGCTACAAACTTGTAAAAAAGGATCATACTTATGATCTAGCAGAGCTACAACTACAACAGATAAATGAGATTTTATGAGCTATAAGGAGAACAAAGGGAGCCCAATTTAAATTTGGTGCAATTTTGATTTGTATAGTTTTCTATGGATAGAATGAATTCTCATCTTTTGGAAAGGTTAGTTGGAAAACAAATAGGTCCATTGTAACCCAGGTGAATGAATATATTGAACAAATGGGGGCAAATTTTGAGACATTATTGACTAGTTATTTTGAAGATTTTAAGAAATCAATGAAGCAAAGACTTAGGATTCCAATCTCACTTGTGAAGAAGCATACAAATGACATTTTCTTTCTTGTTGACATTGACTATACCTACATTCAAGTAGCCATACCAAGGGTAAGATGGCTTAAACCTCTGGGGTATGAAACAAACATTGATGAAGCATCTACATCCATAACAGCTCTACTAGCAGAGGAAGTAGATAAGAGTGCTCCACATTTTGGCACATATGATGTGGTAAAATCCAAGGTGGATATGGAGCTAAAGACTGCTTCTACACTAAAGAAAAGGATAAACTAGTAAAGAAGCTCAAAGCTAAATTTGGAGAAGGGGCTACAAAGGAGGAAGAAGATGATGAAGAGGTAGATGATGATGAAGAGGAATAGGGACAAGGACCATTAGCATTAACCCAAAGTATGGGTGAGCATGCTGAAGAACAAGAAGGTATCGAGCAAGAAGAGGAAGCACCTAAAGCACAGCCCAAGAAGAGGAAAGCACAGAAACAACCCATTGCATAGCCTAAAGAGAAAAAGAAGGCTAAGCTAAGCCCAACCAAAGCTACCACCAGGGCAGATACAAGGGCAACAACAAAGGTGGCAAAAGAACAAGAAAAGAAGAAAGCTATAGAACAGAGAGGGCCAACAAAGAAAAAGAGAAGAAAATATGTGGCACCTCTAGAGTCAGATGAAGAGAGGGAAAAGTCTGATGACAATGAACAATTCAGAGTGGTAAGTCAAACCACTAAATCAATAGTTTTTAATATAGACAAGTCTGCATTATCCCTAATATTGTCACAAATATTTTCTAAGTCAAATTTAGTGGTGTGACTTACCACTCTGAATTGTTCATGTCATCAGACTCTGCCCTCTCTTCATCTGACTCTAGAGGTGCCACATATTTTCTTCTCTTTTTCTTTGTTGGCCCTCTCTATTCTGTAGCTTTCTTCTTTTCTTGTTCTTTTGCCACCTTTTTTGTTGCCCTTGTATCTGCCCTGGTGGTAGGTTTGGCTAGGCTTGGCTTAGCCTTATTATAAGAGAGTCAGCATTGGCTCATGTAATGCCTGACCTCACTAACGGTCAAATAAGAAAGGCGAGAAAGAAACATGGGAGCAAATTTACACCCAAATACAGAGCCTTCAACATTCTACAAAATAAGATTGAAGATGTTGTGAAGAAGTCCACTCTCATGTGGAAAGTGATTTATGGCCTTCAGACAGTAAAAGAAGGACAAGAAGATCCCTTTGAGGGAAGAAATAATGATGAGGAAGAAGAGGAAAATGAAAAGGAGGAAGGAAAGAAATAAAAGGAAGAAGTTACAATGGAGAAGGAAACACAAAAAGGTGATATGGCAACAATTGAGGAGTAGCAATAAGAACAAAGTGTGCAAGATACGCAACTGCCACCACCTAGTCTTCCACATGCAACACCTACATTTGCAGAGACAATAATTGTGAAGGATGTTCCTGACACCTCTAGTCAGAACATCAACCCACTAATTGCAGAGGATCTTAGAAAGATCCTTCACCAGACTACTTTACAAGCACAATTGTGTACCAATCCAGTCTTGGTGAGTGTAGAGGAACTACAGAAGGCGGTAGCTGAGAGAACCAAAGAGAAGGTGAATCCACAAGAACCACCTTCACAAACTCCAATAGCTATAAGTGGACAACCACAAGAGCAACTAGCACGAGATGCATTTGCTAAGGTTGATTCCACAATGACAGTAACTTCAACTACCGAGGAGCAAGCAAAGGAGCAAATAGGAAAGAAGGATACCTCTACTCCTACAACACAAGGTCAAGGTGCACCTCCTCTAATTACGCTCATTGATCAAGGCAGAACTAAAGAAGACAAGGAGGAGAGCCCTAAGGAGAAGGAACGACAGGCAATCCAAACATTAGTCAATTTTCCTACTATAGGGACTCCTACTAGAACAACACTGTAGACGAGTATAGATGCAGTACTACTACAAATATCAGCACTAGGCTCGAGTTCTACCAAGGTAGCAAGGGTACTTCATTGTGGAGACCCTGCATTTAATGAGGAGATAGTCATACCAAACTATGACTATAAAACAATGAACATAGAGCAAATCAATGAAGTGCAAGAGGCACTGGAAAAGAAGAAAAAGCAGGAGATACTTAGGAATGAGTATAGGCAAAGGAAAGCATTGATAGAAATCAAAGATATCTTTCTAAATGCTTTCAACTTGCAAGTACCTTATTAGAGAAAGCATATCATGGAGCAATTATCCAACATAGTGGACTAGGTACAAAATGAAGACCTAGACACCAATGCTAAATTGCTTGAATGGTCTAAGAAGAAGTTCCAAATGAAGATAAATGAGAAAATATTTGGTGAGATAGCACTATCATAAGAAGAACTAGCTAAGAAGGTAGAAAAGGTGAAAGCAGTACTTGAGAACATATTCTCATTGTATTCCAAATTGTGTGACTCATCATACTTCACACAAGAAACAAGCCAAAGCATATTGAGCTTGGAAAAAAACCTCAAAGTATCTAGCATGCAGCTACCAAAGAATCTAACTCAAAGTGAGAAGAATTTTACTACAATGCTTCACACTCAAAAGGAATTAGGTGTACTCATAGTAGATAAGGCCAACACCAAGGCCAAGTTGATATAGATACAATCTGCCATAACCCCTCACATGGAAGTTTTGCATAAAGAAATGGTCTATGCAGAGAATGTTTTGAAGAAAGATCTCAATCTTTCTACATTGGAAGGCCTCGTACACCTTGCAGCAAAGACAGTCATCTAGCTTAAAGCACTGGAAATTGCATTAGACAATTGGGATGCTACTCTGAAGATCATTATGGAGGTAAATAAATCTTTTTCGGCTAAATATTCAATTCATTCATAGAACCCTTTGACATAAGTGTCAAAAGGGGGGAGATATAAAATACATTGAGGAGAGATTTAATAAATTGGGGGAGATAATAACCCAAAGGGGGAGTTAATAAAATTTTGAGTTTTGAGGAGAAATAAGGATATAAAGCCAAAAGGATACAAAAATTGCAAGGGAAGATGTGTGAAAGGGGGAGTGAAAACAAAATAGACAGAAATAGTGCAAACAAGGAAAGGAATGACAGGGCAAAGATAAAGAGTATTAGAATAGTTGGCATGAGACAAATCTAGCATAAGGAATTTTGGATACAAAAATGGCACATCAACTCAAGGGGAGTTGCAAGTTTTTGAAGTATATAGTCTTCAACAAAATTTTGAACAAGTTTTTGAAGTCTTGTACATATGTCGAACAAGATGTGTATTGTACTCATAGAGATCATATTCATAATGTTTAGTTAAGTGTTTTTGACACTCATGTCAAAGGAGGAGATTGTTGGTCTCATATTGGTTTTGATAATTGAGTGTCAGCATACTTAAGAAAATTCTAATGTTGATGCTGAGTATAATATAGATGCCGAGCTACAATATGTGCCGAGCTAGAAATCTAATAGGTGTCAAGTTAACTTCAAGTGCCAAGCAAGTTTCAAGTGTTGAGTCACTATAGGTGCCAAGTCACTATAGGTGTCGAGCAAAGTATAGTTGTTGAGCGAGATAGAGTTACTATAGGAGCCAAGCAAGATAGAATCCTATATGTGCCAAGCATCAGTAATAAGTAAGTGTCGAGTAACACAGAATCAGCATATAAATTTGTGCCTTTACAAACTCAGATGTAAACCATTTTCGAGACGACTCAAGATGAATCTCGAAGAATCTAAAAGATAAGGTCGAATCTATTACATTCACTATGTAATCAACATGCAACCAATTAGAAAAATGGAGAAAGCATGCAACCAATAGGAAAAGTGTAAAGATTTGAGCAGGAAAAGATGGATGAATATTGATCGTGGATTCATACCTAACCCTAAGTCTCAAAAACCTTTATAAGGAGGTCAATACCGTATAATTCAGAGAGAGAGAGAGAGAGAGAGAGAGAGAGTTGAGTGGAAGTGAGAAAGAGCTCGTATGAGAATGCATAAGTGAATGCTAGCAAAGTTTTAAGGGGTGTGAGAAGACTTAGAGGAAGAGGAGCATTGTAGAATCAAGTTGATCAAAACAGAGTATCAGCACTATGAACTGAGTTATATCAGATCAGGAAAGATCATATCAGATTGAGCAGAACAAGGATCTAAAATCAACAATTGAAGATTGTAAGTTATTAGGTCAAGATATTCTACTATACTTTCTAACCATTGTATTAGGAGAACGAAAATCCTATGATGATAGGTTGGCTTAACAGCTATATTGTAGATCTTTAACAAGATTCTAAATCCTTTAACAGAGTAACATTCCAAGTGAGTGTTTGTAAATCCTTTAACCAGGTCACTTTTATCAAGGTGTAAAGCCTTTAACAGGGCAAGCCTTTCATAGGATAGACCATTGTTAATGGTCAAACTTTGTAACCTTAACTAGTAACATATTGCTGCAGTGATAATTTGTGGGTGTCATCTCCACCCCAGTTTTACCTTCTCATTTTGGAGGGTTTTTGGGTGACCAAAATCTTGTGTTATCTATTTTTATGCATGTCTTTACTTTCATGTTTATTAGAGATGTTGGATGCATGTGATTGATCTCAGTTAAAAAAATTTAGAGGATAAAGTTTGTTACTTCTAATTCACCCCCACCCCCTGTCAGAAGTAAATCTTTCCATTTGTAAATTCCAACAATACCTTAAAATATTTTACATTAGGTGAATATTCATACCATAGTTCAAAAGGTGTTGAATGAGTACATTTCTTGACTTGTACATGGTTCGAGGTATAGATAGTTGTACTTAAAGCTTCTCTCCAATATTTCAAAGAAACATTTTCCTCCATCATGAGTGTTCTAGCATAGTTCATTATAGATATGTTCCTCCTTCTAGCTATTTTATTTTGTGGAGGGGTTCTAGGGGCAAATGTTTTTCTTTTGATTCATTTTTCATTACAGAACATCTCGAACTCATGTGATGTAAATTCTCCTCCTTTGTCAGATCTCAAACATTTTAGACTTTTACCTATTTTCTTCTCAACTCTTGCTAAGTACCACTTGAACATTTGGAAAGCATCAAATTTTTTGTTTTAGAAACATAACTGTCATTATTCTAGAATAGTCATCAACAAGCAGCATAATGTACTTATCTCCTTTATAGTTTTGCACTTCAATTGGTCCACACAAGTCAGTATGAACAATCTCTAGTATTCCTTTAGAGGTATGAGTTTTACTCTTAAAACTTGACTTTGTCATCTTGCTTAATTGACATTGTTTGTACATTATATTATCAAACTTCTTCATCTTAGACAAACCTCTAACTTTTCTCATGTTATTGATACTAACCAAGTTATCAAAATTAACATGAAATAACCTTTTGTGCCATAGCCATACATTATCAAATTTTACAACTATACAAGTAGCATCCTCTATGTCAAGATAGAATAGATTACTCCTAGTTTGATCACCCTTTTCAATCAGTTTTACATTTGTGTTATATATTTTAGCAATCTTTTTTTCAAACTCAACCTTACATCCTGAATTATTCAATTGTGACACACTCAAGAGATTATAGTTAAGTCTTTCAACATAGTAAGCATTGTCACATAAAATCTTATTTGTGAGTTTGATAGAACTTTTTTCTTTTATCAAACATGGTGCATTATTACCAAATCTTACACTATTTTCATCATAACAATTCAGGGTAATGGACTTACTTTTGTCTCTAGTCATGTGATGTGAACACCCACTATCAATTATCCATTTTTCATTCTTGTTCACACAAGTCACAAGTGCAGTTGCCTCATCTTCATCAAATTTGTCCTTCATTGCAACATACACTTCATGATCATGTTCATCATATTCATCTTTTGCTTCCTCTTCAACAATGTAGTAAGACTTCTTCCCTTTATCTTTGTAGTCCTTGTCTTCATCTCTTCTACTTCTCTATACATCTAGCAGCAATATGACCAACCTCATTACAATTGAAACAAATTATAAGTAATTTTCCTTTGAACTTGCCTTTACCTTTGTGGAATCTTCTTGCAAATAGTGCTTCAAGTTGTTCTACATCCTCCTCATTTGTATCATTCTCAGTGGACACATACTTTATATTTTTCTTCTTTTTCTCATTAGGTTTCTTTAATGAAAGCTTAGCTTTTAAAGTGGATTCAATATTTTCAGGTTTGTAATTATCAAACTTAGATAGCTCAAAAGCAGTGAGCCTACCTACCAAATCTTCAAGTGATAAATTATTCCCTAGTGTACATCTCAGTTCTTGAATTACAGAAACTCTAATAGCATATATGGGCAGTCGTGTTCTTAAAACTTTTCTTAGCATAGTATCATTATCTATTGTGCCAGTAGCTCCTCTTATTATGTTAACAACTTCTTTTATCTTTGCGACATATTGAGAATTATTTTCACCTTCTTTAATTCTTATATTATCAAACTTACCTCTAAGACTTTCAGCTTTGGCTCTTAGAACATTAGTGTCTCTTCCATAGATGGTGGTTAAGGCGTCCCACATTTTCTTTGTACTATCAAGACCTTTGATATCATCGAATTCAACCTAGCTTAGGTAGAGGCAATCTCCAACATTGTCTGGTTATGTTCTTTCTTCTTTTTCATATCTTCAACAGTTGGGGCTTCAGCAAGATCAACATGCTCAGTAGTAATGGTAGATTGTGCATTATCTCCAAGTCCTCCAAGGTGTAGCTTATTGTCATACAGGAAAGTTATCTCTTTTAAGTTTTGGTACTTCTCTTTTTGACATCTTAATCTTTGTGCTTCTAGTACCTTCAAACTAGTCCTTTTAAGTAGATGGCTCTGATACCAATTGTTGGAATACTTTAGAATAACTGAGAGGGGGGTGAATTAGTTATCCAAAATCTAGATGTATAAATAAAACTTTTCACAGCTTAGTGAACCCATAAAATAATTTATCATCATGCATGCATCCATAAGATTATGCAATCACTTAAACCTTGAAGGTTACTGTCAAATCACTTTGCAGAAATCAAAACATGAAACATAATAGATTCAACAACGTATTTGACACAATGATTTATGTGGAAACTTAATTTGGGAAAAACCACTAGTAACATGCTACATTTTTTCACTCTTCTGAAGTGATGCCATGTGAAAAGCCAACCATGTTAAAAGTTACAATACACACTGTTAAATGTGACCTTGTTAAAGGATTTCAATCACCATGTTAGGAGTGAATCTTGTTAGAGAACTTTAGACCATTCACTTAGAATGTCACCTAGTTAAAGGATTTGCAAATGACTATTAAGTCAACCTTAATCCAAAGGATTTACCCTAGAGTGATACAATTATTAGAGAGTAACAGTAAGGCTTGATCTGATAACAACTTACAACTCCATTTGCAAATTATAGATCTATATTTCAATCCTACATTCTTCTTGGCCTTCACACATTTCAATTGTGATAGTTTGTTCACCCATCAAGCATTCATACCCTTAAGCCTTCTTGCTTAACATGCCAATGCAAACTATTCTCTTAGGTCACTTGAAGAAGCAAAACCCTTGACTCCTTGTCTTCCTTAGATTCTCACAAATGACAACCCTTGCTTCTGAACAACCATTCCTATAAATAAGAAATTCAAATCTTTTGCCGCTCATTCTCCATCGTCTAATTTAAGGTTAGGATAGATTCGGTAGTATACAATTAATCTACCTCATATTTCATATCTCTTCTAGAAACCTCTCCTTCAATCCTCTTTGAATTCACCTCAAAATGGTTTACCTTAAATTTTGTGCCACCGGCTCATCAATCTTATCTTCCACCTGGTTCACACAATCTAAGAAAACAAACTTGTCGGTTCAAATCCATTGAATTCATGATCTTTTAAATAATGCAGTCACTCAGCATTAACTTGCTTCTGATGCTCGGCACATACTGTGTTGCTCGACATCCTTTGTAAACTTGTTTGGCATGAACTAAAGTTTATTGGTGCTCGGCATCAACTAAACTTTACTCGGCATCCATTATTTTGCTCGGCATACACTAGAATAGACTTTTACTCGACTCCAACTGATTTTCTGCTCAACATGCACTAACTTTGCCCGACACCTACTATCCACTTGGTCAAGCTTGGTAGACAATGTTTAACTTGTTCTTCTATACTTAGTGTAACTAGCCTTTGTAACCTTAAGTAGATTATCAATACATCATGTTATCATTATCTTAAATTATTCTTGTACTCCTTTACATATTATGACTGAACCTTTTCTCTAGGTGCTATTGTTACATCTTTTGATCAAATCATCTTCATCAATCAAATAAGTGATAGTACTTAAATCTTGTAAACAGCTGTCTTACTAACAAATAGCAGGTTTGACATCAGTGACAAAACAATAATTGAAACATATTGATCATACTTGTATCAATTTGTTCTTAACAATCTCTTTCTTCAACAATTTTTGGCATGCAAAAAGTTGGAAGCATCATGAATAGGTCCTTGGAAAAATTGGAGATACGAATCATCTTTCTCACTGTAACTTTTATACTCATTTTGTGAACCATATATTCGTAGTTTGAACCAAATTGGCTTGGAATAGAAAATTCTAAATATCAAATATTTTTAAGTTCCAGAATCCAAAATGAAGGATTTCATATTCTAATTCCTAAGTCATATTCCAACAACCAAAATTGAGTTTAAAACTAGGTAAGTATTAGCTTTGCAAGACTGGCTGAACAAAAAATGTCTATGTCTTCCTTTTCACAATGGGGGAACACATAGCGTACCATGTCATCTAGGTGCATGAGAAATAATGGTGGAGTTGTGTCTTAGTTGGGGAGTTTATTGTAGTGAAAGAATATGTAGCAACAAATCAAGAAATTGAAGTATCACCTTTAGGGGTGCTCGGTAAAAGAGGGACCGCAAGCAAGACTATGAGATATCCAGAGGAAGTAACAAGGTTGAGGAGATATCACACAACCATTCACTAACCTCAAAATCAAACAGGCATCAATCATTCCTTCTCTGCAACTAATATTGTCTCTTGTATTATTCAATCATCCTTTTCACATTACAATGATGCTTCACATTCTTACTATTCGAGAAAGAAAATATTTTTAGGTAAAAAGGCTTAAAGATTATTTCTTATGCAATCTTCATGTTGTAGGATATTACTGCTCTATTCTTACTCACTTATCTCTTAATATAAGAAATTGAATGTTGTATTCTTCTATCTTCTTTTTTAATTTATATTTTTCAATAAGATTGGTATTTCCTAGGATAATACATAGGTTAACTTCTTAGCTTGTTTGCTTGTGATGCTTAAACAATGCAAAGAATTAGGAGATTGCAATAGTCATATATCATCTTGCAAGTGAGATGGAGCTCTATACCACAAGCCAAGTTCAAATTACAACTAGTCTTCCTTTTCTAGAGTGGCATCGCTAATAAAGAATGACCAAATCGTTCCTAGTTCCCAATGGAGACTATATCAGAATCATTATTCTCCTTGATGTGGTCGGTAAAATCATAGAATAGTTTCCTAATATCAAGAACTTGACCTTGTTCTTTGTCCATGCAAAAAGAGTGTTCATTGTCAAGTCAACTAGACTCTTAACTCTAAAAAAATCTAATGCAAACAATGCATTCAAATGAAGCCAATATCTCTTATGAATTACTGAATTAAGTACGTGAACCCAAAATAACCCTAAAAGTCAGACAAAGATACTCTAATAAGAATAGTGACTATAATCTTGTCATCAAGTTAGATTCGTCAGCTATAATTATTCACAATAGAATAACTTCAAAATAGAGACTAGAAGGTTGGGAAGAAAGTATGTTTATTTAACCAAGAGAAACAAACCAAGTCAACTTTAAAAGAGTTCAATCTAACATACCACTTCACAAATCGGTTAACTTAAAATAGAGCAATTAGACACCTACATTTTGGAAGTCTTATCTTTCTTGTGCTCAACCAACATTCTTCTAAATAGCTTTTTGAGGAACATTTTAAGCATGGTTGATTATGACATCGAAACTTACAACTTCCAAATAAGGAAGTAGAAGCTCCCAATATGAGGAATTACATGAATAATTTGCTTTTTGTGTGGAATCCTAAATGACAAGGGAATTGCCTCTAGCTATTCCAACAATTGCATGATACTTAAAGGCCCATATAAAGGTGGATTTGTTAGACCCAAGGTTGGAATGGGCTAACACACCCAACACTTAAGATTATACCAACCTAGTGAAGACCTTATCAAACAACAAATTTCTCAATTGACTCATCAAGAAAAAACATTTAGAAACTAAACTTAACCTAGAGTTAAGAGAGAAGGTGAGATGATGACTCCAAATAAAGGAAATCCTTGGCCAAGGTATGAGTTATTGGAAGTCACGATGGAGCCACTGCATACATTCATGACAGGAGTTAAACTAAAGTAGCAGAAGGTTATAGGGTTTGATCAATCATGTTGTAGGTGACTACACCGAATTCCAAGGAGTCTTGACTTGACCATCCACCATGCCTCACAAAGGGTCAGGTCTTCTTTGGAATTTGAAGCAACCTTGAGGGATTGAATACAATCCATGATTGGGTGGTTAACGCCCTAGTGATACCTTTTCCCCCATGATCGTAACACAAGCAGAGATTTGGACACATTGATCTTGCAAAATCATTTCTATCAATTCAACCTAACCCAAAAAAAAAAGTGAGTATTTTATTTCTTTTGCTTCAAATTATTTTGAGAATGTTAGAGGAAAAGTATTTAATTGAAAAAGTGGTATTCTATCTCTTATATAGCAATTTATTTAATTCCTTTCTTTTAAAAAAGTAAATTGATAAATGTTAGTTTGTTTAAAATAAATATTCTTGTTAAGTATAGATCAAGTGTTAGAATTACTGTGATATGTTATTTTCATTTCCATAAAAAATATATAGTCATTTGCTTAAAACTCTTAACTTAAACAAGTACATTAAGAATTAGTGAACTTTTGTTATTAATTTTTGGCTTGTTACAATGCATGACACATGTTTGCCAAGTTTTCATCATGGTACTTGCCCAAGGCACCAGAACAAGTTGTCTTTATTGTGAAAAATATTAAAATAAGGAAGAAAATTAATCTTGTTTTGACTAAACAATCAAGGAATAAGTGAAAGAATAACTACAACCTTCGTCTTTCAGAGTTTCAAAATATGATCAATACATGGAACTATATATCATACATCTCTTGCTATTTATTTTTGTTGTCTATATTTTGTGTAGTTTGCAATTTACTTTTATCATTTGCATGTATTGGAACCCACCAATTTATTTCTCTAAGGGCCTATTTTTCTATAAATCATAGCTATTTATATTACGTGATAGCTAGATGCAAATGTAATGGTGTATGTGAGTAAAAAATTAGGTTAGAGGAAAAGCCAGTCCCCACAAGTCATATGGGCCTAACTCTAGAATCTAAGGAACCAAGAACTAAAGCAACACACAAAGACTTCATCCTAACTTCTCAAATTGCATTCATGCATTACAAGCCTAACATTATGATTTACCTCTTCTTTTATAAACATTTATCTATATCTTCTCAAAACAAAATAAAACATAAAAACGATTTATTAAGTCAACCACCAAAACAATTAAATTGAGTGTGAGCCCACCAACTCACTTTCAGCCTTTGATGTTGGCCCTAAATAATTCAACAATAATCTAAATCATCCTTTGACTTTTACTCCATAGGTTGATCGATTTAATTCAACTCACTCAGTGAGTACATTGTTCTACCCGATTGCTCTGGTTTTGTTCCTCGGATATTTGCCTATACTACAAACTACTTGATGTGATTATAGACAAAGATTGATATAATTTGTCAATGATTTTGGAAAAACCACATAATCAAAAACCACCAAAATTTTCATCGTTGATCACTTGTTCCACAAATGACTATCCTGTCACCGATACATTTAACACTTAGTAACTATTCGATCCCATTTACTTCTGGTATCGTTGATCCATCACTTCCACTATGCTTTGTTGCCAACAATGACAACACCACTTCAACACTTTGTGCTCTTTGACTCAATCATCTTCATCATTATGCCAATACAACCTGCAACGATTGTGGCAAGAAGTCCTCGATTAATGTGAGTCATTGAAAGAGTGGACAAGAACAAGAAGATCTTGATGATTATAGTGGCAACTGGTACAGTTATTTAGATAGGGTTGTAAGGATAGTGGAGCTATCCTTAGTCATATAGAAGTTTTTCCTCTTCCCTTCAAATAATAAATATCCAAAGTTTCTCTTGAACTAAACATCATCTTCAAACATCATCCAGAATCATTAGAGTACTCTTGGGAGGTCAAAATCATCTGTTGTAGCTGAATGTGCTCATCTTCCAAATTCAGAAATTTTTACCTCTTCCGGCAATCCTCTTGCAGTCTCTGAACTTCCCTTTAGACTTATACTAAAAATATGACCTGTTTCAACGTTCTTGTGTACATTCAATAGTATAAGCTAACAAATTTGCACTTGAAATGGTGCATCTTCAAGGGCTTTCAGATCAACAGGGAAAGACACCATGCACAATGGTATCACTAACTCGAGCCTCTAGCAGGGGCAACTCTGCACTTAGTGAACATAGTCAAGTTGCCTAAGTGTCCCACTTGAGACCATGTTCCTAATAACACCCTGCTAACGTATCAAGCAAACTCAATAACTGTGATTGCCTAACTGGGCTTGCCCTTTAGGGTTATAATTATGGTCACCTACGGGTTTTGTCTTTTCTACAGTTCAGACTTGACCAAATCAGATAGGGTGTGACTTCTCCCACCCATTTCTTCTATTAAAAATATATCATAGCTACTTTTTTAACAAAAAAAAGTATAGACAATCATTCATTATGAGAGTTGTTCTTATGATGAATACAAATACAAGTTCTGCATAAGAGATGTTCTTGGCCCACAACCATTGCCTCCCAATCTTCCAATCACAGATAACAAACTTCACGGAACTCGGTTCACAAATATGATAATATCTGCGGGTAATCTTGTAAATGTTCTCTCATGTAAAAATCTCTCAGCTTCTGTAGTTGCACTATATCCTCTGGAAGTTTCATAAATCCTCATGCAATGAAATGTCTAAGCACTCGAACAACTCCAATTCTCCACTTGATGCTGGAAATTCTTTCAGGCTGGTAATGCCAATAAACATAACATTCTTAGCAAGCTTGAACTCCCAAGGTCATAAAACAAACTTCTAAATCACGCGGCAGTCGGTAATCGACCACATCTCAGCAGAAGGCATCTAAAAGAAACTAACTTCCAGCTAATCGCTGCTGTGATCCAGGTTAAGCTTGGCATTGTTGAATGAAATGTACTGTCTGCATTCAAACCCTTTGCATAAGCATAAAAATTACCTCTTTTAAGTTCTGCACTGCACTGCACTGCTTTGCTTTGACTTTGAACAGGGGAGGCAATCAACCTATCCTAGCAGACAGTCTCGACTCTTGAATTGATTCAGCCAAGGTAATTCATCTAGACTTTTTATTGTTGGCCATTTTGTACCATAATCGGTTACTTATGTGAATTTAGATTCTTCATGGATTTCAAAAGTGGGCAAAGAAAGTATAAACTCAGAAGTAAAGAGAAACAACAAAGCCTGTGTCCGGTAAATTCATCTCAGAAAGTACTTTTCCTCCATGGGGTCAGAATGGAAACCAATTAGATCACTATGCATGTGTAATGTCGCCTATCTGAACTAGGATTTACTAATAAAATTGAAGAATAAAAATGAATAAAAACATATAATATGATGTAACTAAAAATTAATTAAATTTGAAAATAGGACGAGATATGCAAAAAATTTGAAAAACTTAAAATTCTTACTCAAAACAGGGATGAGAACGGAACGCCTCCACTCACAAGATTGATCAATTTTCAACTATTTTGTAGGGTGAACTGATCTACGGATCTTTATACTGTAGATTCATCAATTTGGGTGCTGGTATAAGAGATCACCATCCTTATTTTGGTTTTTTAATAAGGTCGGTGGTTTTAGTTAACAATTTTGGGTGCCACTTGCTTGACAAATAGGCCTCTCCAACATCTATCATCTGCCAGAAGTTCACTGGTCAAATTTACCTTGTACAGACTGCACTGTCAAACTATCCATCTTCAAGTGCACTTGCAGGCCCTGTTAAATTAAGCAAATCTGATTGCAACTGCTAACAAGTAGCAGATCACACATCTAGTTACTAGCAAGGATCCCTCCCTTATATCTGGGTGAGAGGATTATAAAACCAATCTACAGGCTACAAGCCATGTAGATCACCCTCCAAGAGCATCTACTAACCACTACCAACAGATGTGAGCATTCCAGCAACCTAGAACTACATTTCATTCTAGATCCGTCTGAGGGAAAAAGGGAGTTTATGGCCAGGCAATCAATGACAATAAATTCCTGGTCAGAACCTAAATTGCTATTGTTGAGGGGTTCGTGCTTCAAACTCACAAGGAGTCAATAGTGTGAATTCAGTTTGCAAACCTGTGAGGTGAGAGTTCCAGCAATCATACTATTACCCAACATCAGATGAGTTGCAGGCCAAATTTCTGAAAAGATATTAGAAGTTTCTTTTTTTACACCAGTAGCAGCAAAGGCATCCAAATCTCCTAGTCGCCTCCTTCAACTAGATAAGAAAACAGTTGAAACCTTTCAGTTGAGGTGACTAAACAGTAATAAACTATGTCACAGGATTCGCCGAATTTCATCCATAGAGTTCAAATTTCATCGAATTTTTACCCTTTTCAAACTTCATCCAAATTTTTTGATATTTAATATAATACTGTTATCTATAATAATATTATATTATTTTGATATAATATTGATTTATTTAGTTAAATTATTTTGCAATGTCAAACTATTATGACAATTTTGTGGATATATTACTACTTACTTTTTAAAATAAATATATATATATGTTCAATTTAATGTCGATTTTTTTCCAAATTTTTACCCTTGTCGAATTTGATTCAAATTTTAGGATCAACAAACTCGAATTCAAAATAAACATGTATGAATTGTATCAGACTCAGATCTTATGTTTACTTATGTTTACCTCAGAAAACTTTAAATTAGACAATTTTTTAGGAATCAATCTATTGTTGCACTTTATTCTATGACTGAAATTTGTGTTTAAGCTTATCTTTGATCCTCAAAGTGAAATGAAGAATTGTTCTTACAAAGTTGATTGAGTATAATGTAATTTTAATATTAATCGGTGTCCTGAAGCTGGCTAAGATAATCTATGAAACCCTAGGAATACATTGATATTAGAGTCTCTAGATCCTGCTAGCCCACAGGTTTTTCATGGCTGTATGCAACCCAAACAGTAAAATTTGGGAACGATTGAGATAAGAGAAAAAATACAGCAGATCAAGGAGAAGAGTTGGATGTTTTCATTAAGAGAAAAAAAAAAAAATGAGTCATCTGATCACCCAGATGATGCTAAATATGTAGGATGCTACTCAGGAATTCATCAATGAAGGAAGCAATAAATTATACAAATAATTATCGAGATCCGATTTGATCAGCACCAGGATCTGTCCAGGCTACTTTTTTCATAGAAGAATCAACACTGGAAGAATAAAAGCCAAACCCAACAACATATTACACTAATACCTACATGAAAGACTACATCAGCCTTAATCAATGCATCAGAAATCAGATTACATATGCAAACAATTGAAGTTTTGACAGAAAAGAGGTAAAGGACAGAAAGAAGAAAAAGGAAAGATGAAAATCAAAATGAAAATAAGCTAGTGAAGTAATTTGAAGTAGGAAAAATCAAATTCAAATCCACATAACATCATGGCGCAACAGCAAGAGGGATCGGGCAAGCAAGTTGAAGGTGGCTTAGATTTGTAATGATTGCATGTGTTAACAAAATATCAATGAAGGGAAGGCAAAAAAGGTGCCACCTGT
Organism: Cupressus sempervirens; assembly: GCA_028749045.1. Lineage (NCBI taxonomy): Eukaryota > Viridiplantae > Streptophyta > Pinopsida > Cupressales > Cupressaceae > Cupressus > Cupressus sempervirens. The sequence continues at coordinate 207,703,426 of CM053786.1, read as the reverse complement.
TGGACGCAAAGAACTCGAGATGAAAGAAAATGTATCATAATCAAATCATTCACTACATTTTGAAATTCCAAATGGTGAACCATTGAGTGGTGAGTATGCATTTGAGGAGAATGTTTTGGCTATCCCTAAGTGGAGAGGAATAAATTCTCTTTAGGTGAAAGAGGTTAAGTATGTTGTTCACAGCCTGAGCTACGAAATTATTTCAAATTTTTTGCTTCTTATGTCACTACAAAACTTTCATTATCATGGAAAACATGCCGAAAGAGGTCAGAGAGAGGCATACAACTAGATGTATAGGGTGTGTGGACTCTGTGTTTTAATTTCAAAATTATTTTTCCTCAAGAGATCCAAGTAAACTCTCGAGGTCCAAAACAAATAAAGCTATTGATGTTACTATTATTTCCCCATCTCTTCCATTTGAAATGGAAGTAAGTTTAGGAGGAACCACAATGGGTATGTTGGACATTCTGACCACATTATGAAGAATCAGTGTTCACTGATTAAAGATTGCTCGTAGCCATGTACCACAATTGAAGACAAGATCATGGGGTAATGGTCATGTGGAGATCGTCACCCCAGCATGCTTCATGCTAGACAAAGGTAAGTAAAAAAAGGTGTCATTTTGATGTTCAAGATTTTGTCACTAAGTCTGGTATGACGTTTTGGGTATCAAGCTACAAACAAGTTGGAGGACTCGTGAAGAACAAGACACTACAAATTTCTGGCATCATGGGAGAAAAACAAATGGTTACCACTATAGGTGAGCAAAGAATATGCAAAGACTTGCATATCACAAATCTTGGAGGGAAAAGTACATGTCACAAATGGTTAACACTGGAACACCCATTAGGTGCATTCTATGGGAAGGTTTGCTATTAAATGGAAACCAAAAGCAAAACGGTAGTACTTCAAAGTATCATAGAGACACTAAGATTTGCGATGGAAAGGGGAATGGAACATCAATTTGCAGTGACTAGAATCTCATCCAAAGGTGACTCATCTAGAGCCGCATCACATTGTACTTCATTTGTAAGACTACCATTGAGAAGAGATTATCATCATGATTTGAGGGGACATGATGTCCCTATTGGAAGAGTTTGGGGAAACACAAGAAGATTCCAAAGAGATAATCACATGAATGTTAGTGGTACAACATAAGCATGATTGAATGATCTCAAATTTGGATGTTTTGTGGAAGATCACGACAAAACATGAGGTTGAGCGATGATGAGGTGTTATGCAACTTTTCTTAACATTAATAACTTTCTCCATGAGCCGTTGGACCTTAATGCAGCTCTAGCAAACCTCACAAGTAGTGATAGTTAAACAATACCTAAAACTTGCATAAACACACATGAACACCAGATATACGTAAAGAAAAACCACGGTGAGAATAGCTTTTTGGATCTACTGCCCAAATCAAACCTCACAAAATAATGAAAAACTTGCAATCATGTAATAGGTGCCAACCTACTAGAGACATCAACATGGTATATGTGAGAACCAACCCACTGATTACATCAAATTCCTTCTGCCAAGATATGAGGAACAAGTTAGTAACCAGGACTTCAATCTCAGCATTAAGTATGATATGAATTGAGGACTTTCATATTAACTTGAACTAATCAACCTTCAGTAAACTCTCCTACATAGAAAATAATCTCCTAATAAACCTTTACAATGATAGAGAATGTAACTCACAGCTTTGCACTACTTGACTAATCTGATGATTCTCTATGAAGCACACATTCATTACATTCCAACATTCCAGGACAAATTCTAAAGTTTCATGCATAAGCATTTCAATTATAGTTACATTCAATCATCAGCCCACAATAAAGATTATTACATCTGCTTTTCGGCCACCAACATATGCCCTAAATCAAATGTGTAGTAGGCTAGGTCCAATAGCCCACATGCCTTGCCAGAAGATCGAACACAAGAACAGATCCCAGTGTAATCTTAACTGGTCATAACTGTTATCCAAGTGAAATCTGTAGAAGGCACACACCACAAGCTATTGTCATATCAAGCCGGAACAACAAACAGATAAGTTCACTGGCCGCATGATTCCTGTAATAATTCAAACTTGCTGAATGTTAGACATAGCATGTGGAAACTTTCGATGATTAAGAAATGTGTAGTCATACTCTCTCTTCAAACTGCAAGACATTATCCCTAAACATTATAAAAAGTGAAGAATACAAACTGGTTGGATACTTAAATATTCCAGTGTAGGCTTCCGGATCACTTTCATAAACATGAATGGATGCAACATGCAGTAATAGACACATCCCAATTGAATCCATGAAGACTGCAATCCATTGTGAACTCAAAATGTAAATCTGAAATGACACGAGAAGTGATATATCCTCTTTTAGATACAATGTCTTGACACTCCTTTTACCATCACTCTTTTGACATCAATGAAAGCAAATGTTCAACATCATCCTCATGATAGCAACAACATTCCCATAACAGCTATGGACGTAATTTATAGCCCTAACACTAATGCCATCAACTTTATCAGTAACGACATTACTGTAAGGTCCCCTCTCAATTTAAGCGCCAAAATGCAATAACCACTTTGCTAAGTCTGTTTTAGATGTGTCTCCCCTTCTTGGTCAATTTTATGAAATAAATGGAGACGAGTGAGTGGGGCTGGGTTTACTTTAATCACTTAACTGACTGCTATATTTCGGTCATTGTGAAGTAGCCCCAACTTAAGGCAGTCACTTTGATTAAAGATTGAATTGATTCTCCAACATTGCATCCAGTTGCCAAAGATTAGATACACTTGAGAAAACATTAAAAAGTTCTCTTTTTTAATTCCAAGTCCATTTTAGAATGAAAACTGGCTATCTTATTGGATCACTGGAAAAAGGATATAGGATGATCGCAGGAAAGGAAGAGGCATGTTTTTATTTATCAACTTGTTTTGTTTCTGCAATCTACTTTCAGGGCAAAAACCCTGTTGTGGAAGGTTCTGGATGCAAAACCAGGCCTATTACTATTGTCTATTCTATTCCGAAGACATCACCATAGGTGGAAGGTATTTCAAGCGCTGGGAAAGTCTACTTTGACCTTGGAAAGAAACGTAGAAGGGTTTGAATGACTGTACATCCACTGTACCAGTCATGAATAAGCTGTTGCAGGTAACAGTCTTCAACACATCTAATAAAGTCTTGCAAACAGATATCTACAGCTGCATCTGAATTGCACAAGGATTTGGTATTTTATTTTTGATGCATAATCGAGTATGCATGTCATCCAACGAACTGTACTGAACTGATTCAATCGAATTTATTAGCTTTAAGTTTAGAAGCTTATGTAGCACGTTTAAACATGCAAGAGTTCAGTTTTAATTATGATGAAATAGCTGGATGAATGATTATTTTCTAACGAATTTTATGAAGATGATTTTTTCTAAGACTAGCATTGTTTAATGAATCAAATTTGGTAAGAATAGTAGTCACACAAGTGGCTTTTCAAGATTCTATGCCATAAGAAAAAGTAATTTTAACTAGGTAACTTCTAATGGAGAGTTTTGTGTCCATGTATGGTGGCCAACCAGTTCTACTTTGATCACATGGTCAATGTTTGCAGGAGTCTGTCATACTTGCAGCTCTTACATTATGACCCTGTGCTGGATTTGATGTTTCTAGTCATAAACGGCGGTCGATTGATGAGAGTGGAGAGTTTTTAGCCATCCTAACACCAACTTTGATGAGATTCTGAGTGATTCATGGATGTTATGATATATTGTCCAATTGATTTATATTATACTTTGAAAAGATCAGCCCACAGTAACATTATGGGTTTTATTGGGGCTCGAGAATATAGTCACGAAGCTCAAATAGGTGGTTGGAATCATTCATCATATAAGAACAATTGAGCACAACGACTTGAAAAATATAGTAGATGGATACATTGAATTCAGCAACTTCTATGTCATAGGAGAGTTCAACATAATATTGGGCATGCCACAGATAAACCCTATGGAAGATTTCACTGACGAGTTGAAATCCACATTTGTTCATCACTATGAGAACGTGTTTGCTTCACAGGGAAATTCGGTTGCTTAGGAGGAAGCTCTCAGAAAGTGTATTTTTGTTACTCCAAACCGCCTAGCAGTCGAGCAATGTGCTTTCTGTGAGTAACTTCTTTCCTTCCGTGACCTTAAAGAGGCGGTCTACTCCATGGCGGATGACAAGTCCCCTGGGTATGATGGGTTTCCTTGTGAATTCTACAAACACCTCTGGGAGCATATAGGCCCTGATCTATACAAAGTTTATCTTGAAGCCTATCATTCTAAAAGCTTAGAAGCCATTATAAACAAAGGAAATATCAAATTCATACCTAAAGCCGGTGATCTAGAGGACATATGCAATTGGAGACCCGTTACCCTTCTGAATGTGTCTTATAAGATTATTGCCAAGGCACTCTCTCTCAAAATCAGGCACATGTTGCCCTTAATTGTGCGGCCAGAGCAAATTGGATTCATCAAGTCCAGATATATTCTTGACAACATCATCGCTATCTAGGAGGGAATGGAATGGGCTAGCAAGTCCAATCAAAAGGCTATCTTTTTAAAGGTAGATTTTGCTAAAGCCCATGATCGCATTAAATGGCCCTTCATCTTGGCTATGCTCCAGGCTTTGGGTTTTGGCCCCATTTTCCTTCAGTCCATGGAGATGCTCTTTGGAGATGTTAATGCTTGCATTACCATCAACAATTTGCAATTTGAGGCTTTTCGACTTTTTCGTTCCATGTTCCATCAGGCAAGGTTGTCCACTAGCTCCTGTGCTTTATGTCCTTGTTGCGGAAGGTTTTGGCTATTTACTTGCGCATTATGTGTCCTCAGGACTGGTTCGTGGCATTTCCTTGCTTGAATCATCCTCCCAATTAGTCAATGGACACTTTGCTGATGATTCTTTTCTTACTCTTCTAGAGGATGAAGAAAACATCAATAATGCTTTAAGTTGCCTGGACACCTTTTGTCAAGCCTCTAGTTCTGCCATTCAATGGCATAAAACGCTCTGCTTCCGTTAGTCATTTTTGCCAACTCCACCTTGGCTCAGCCAGTTTGAGTGGAAATGGGTTGCTCACGGGGAAATCTTCCACTTTCTTGGCATTCCTTTTGCATTCCAGGCGTCGCCTGTGGAACTTTGGAATGTTGTGCTAGCCAAGATTAGCAAAAAGCTCGACTACTGGATCACAAAGCCGCTCTCCCTCGCTGGAAAATTCCAGATTTGCTCAAAGATTCTGGCGGCCACTCATGTGTATTACTCCTCCTGCTGGGCTCCATCCAAAGCTTCTTACATGAAGCTGGAAAGATTGCTCAAGGATTTTCTCTGGGCCTCTGGTTCTGATCACCATGGCTTCCACAGAGTGGCCTAGGATTTTTGTTGTCTCCCAAAAGAGTCTGGTGGTTTTGGCCTGCTTTCCACTCAGAAACAAGGCCTTTCTCTTTGTGCAAAATGGATTATTAGGGCTATCTCAGGAGATGAAGCTTGGAAGATTCTGGTTCGGCACTGCATTTTTTTCGGCTTTCCTATCAACAGGCCTGCTTGGAACGGGATTGGTTTCCAAACTCTTCTCATCATGCATGAGCCCGTGGTTATTCAAGGCTCATTCATCATCAAGAGCATCTGGAAAGCCTGGGAGGCTATTAAGCCCTGGCTTTGATGGGTTGGAGATGAATTCCACAATGGCCTCTCTTTGAATCAACAGAACATTTGGTGGTCTCCCCTATTTGCCATTCAGGGTACTCCCCTCGCAAAGACTCAAGGGGCCAATGCTCTGTGTTTTTTTAAACGTGGCATCAGAACTCCTAAGGACCTCTTTTCAAGGGTCACCATGAGTTTCAGAACCTGGGAGGATATACAAGTACAGTACCGCCTTATCCGTTCAGACTGGTAGACTTTTGACCTGCTTTCTTCCATCCCTGTTCACTTAGTTCATAAAGTGGGGATTCTGTCTGTTCACCTTTGGTGGCTTGATTGGAAGTGGTATCCTGCCACTCCTTTTTCTAATTACAAGCCAAGTTTGGGCTACAGATGGCTTTTGCCTCATCTTCTGATGGTGGATATGCTAAACCACTGATGGCATTTTCAATCTTCTCTTTCTCAATGGAGAAAACACTTTGATACCATATGGAATGCTATAACTGAACCCAAGATTGTGCATTTTGCTTGGTGCCTGGCCTTCCAAGGTCTTCCCCTGGAACCTCAGCTCAAACACATTGGGGTTCCTGATCCTAGATGCCCCTTCTCTGGACAACCAAAGTCTTTCTTGCATATTTTTTGGTTTTGTAAGCGTGCTCAGAATTATTGGCACTAGATTCATGATTTTTTTAAGCCATTCCAACCTGAGTCTTTTTCTTTGCACATGATTTTACTGGATGTCTCTCCCAAATTTCCTTGGAAGTTCGCCCAGATTTGGCATACCTTCAGGTTGGAGATTTTGTTTTCTCTGTGGAAAGATAGAAATGTTGTTTTTTTCAAACAGTTTTTTGGATGTTAACATTGCTATGTACACTAAGGCAAACATTTGCAATAATGTAATTATGCAGATTCAGGTGCAAGCTAACAAAGTTACACTCGAGGTAGCTCACTTGCAGGAGTTGCTAAATCACTAGGGCAATGCTCCATGCACTGTTGCTAGAGTTCCTCCTAATGCCTCAGCGGAGACCTCAACGCCTCATGGCCACCGTCCTCAACGCCACTCCTCTGGCTGCCACTCCCAGGCTTCCTGCCACCACTCTCCCAATGGTGGTGATGGCAGATGGAGGCGCCGCTCAATTTCCCCACCCCGTGGTGGTTCTGGTTGGTCCCCGGCTCCTCCTCCTGGTACTCATCGTGAGCATTCTAGGAAGTGGCCTTACCTGGACCTGGCAATCTCTCCTCTGCAGCCAGAGGTTAAAGATGCGAAGGCTGTCACTGTTACTACTGTTGATGATGATGGCTGGACTGTTCCCAGCCCGCCCCCCAATCCTAAAGATGATTGGGGTTTTCAAGACAAAGATGATCCACCACCTTCGGCTGGCACTGCTTTGGCAGCTTAAGGTTGCCTTTTATGGTTTTTTTTGATGAATAGTTTCTATTTCCGACTGTGGCCATGTTTTTAGTCCGGCTTCAGCCGTGTGAACTCATTCGCGAGGTGATCTTGTATCCCCCGGCCCTTTTTTTGTGAATTGTAATCTGAGTATATTTTATTAATAGAAAAGGACACTATTCATCAAAAAAAAGTTGAATAGATAGAACTTCAATGCATTGAAGAAGATCAAATAGTTGCCATGATGAAAATACCATTGGGTGACAATTACAACATCTTCTAAAGAGGAGATGCTTGATCCAAATGATGTTTGATCCAGTTTGAATAAGTTCAACATTACACTCCTAAGGTGATCACTAAATGAGACTGAGATTGAACCCTGTTGTTGAAAACCACCAACTTGTCATAATAAGGATGACTTTGGGTTGCACCAAACAAAAGCCAAGGCCAACCTGAGTGTGGCTTCTAATCTTAGATCTGTTTCCCTCAACATTTCCAGCACTGCATGCACTTTCCTTGCAGCCAAAGAAGAGTTTTCATTTACATAGAGGAGTTCACAACTTATTAGCATAGTTGAGGTGTCTGCATCCGGTACAATATTTCTAGCCATTATATTTCTTAGAGATAAGAAATGTAACGTCACAACCATGGGATGATGCTTCTACTAATTGTAATTTTTAACTAGGTAACTAGTTGTTCTATTGATATTCGTTTCTTACTTTATAGTAGGTTTGATTCCAGCAAATTTCTTCGAATTACTTTGGATATCACACCTGCTCATGACTCTCAGCTTGTCAATAGAAGAAAATAGAGTGACCAATACTTCCTGGCATATTTCCGATAACTCGGACCCTGCTATATCAAGCAAACTAAATAACAGCGACTTCTCGATGTCCATCATCTTCTAGCGGTATAATTTCACCACTTAAAGGCTGTGTCCTTTTAAACAGTTCAGATTTCACTCATGCAGACAGTTGGGTGTAATATGCATCTATATTTTTTTAAATATGTAATATTATTGTTTAACAAATAATATTATACAATTATTCATTGAAAAAGGTGGCCGTTTCACTTTCTTTGTTATACATTAAATGGTTCTAATCACAATTTCTCACTCTTCTTCTGGAAAAATGCAATGCACAGCAAATTTGTACCTACCGAGCCTATTATATTAAAAATTTGAAAATTGAGAAGTTTTAATTACCACCATAATCTTATTTAAAATGCCGACAGTCTATGCAACGGAGTCAAATATAATTCAGGTCCAGATAGCCATTTTATAAAAGAAAAGCTGGATTCGGATAGAAGATAAGATACTAGTAAAGTATGTTAACTGCCTAATTATAGGCTGAAATAGTAGTGTAACTTGTATGCACTTTTTCTTGACAAGTTGATTGTAACATGAGCTCTAGGTTGAGCGGTAACAAAATAAGTCAATTTCAAATCCAAGCTCCACAGAAGAACTGTTTTTGGCCCGCAACAATTGCGTCCCAATTCTCTAATCAAAGATAACAAACTTAAGGGAACTCGGTCCACAAATAGCTCTAGGTAACCTTCTCATTATTCTCCCATATGAAACTTTCTCAGTTGCTTTAATTCCCCTATTTCCTCTAAATGTCTAGGCATTGCAATTGCCCAAAATGCCAATAATCTTAACAATATTAGGGAAACCGGGTTCCCGAGGTCATAAGACAACTTCTGAATGAGGTGGTTGTTTGTAATAGACCAAATCTGAATAGAGGGCATATAACAGATACTAAGGAGCACCTCCTCCCAATTGCTGGAGTGATACAGTTTAACATCTCAAAACTTGATGTTATTCAATGTGGATGTACATTGAAGCCTTTCGCGTAGGCATGAAAATTGAATTCTTTCTGGCATGCAACAATTGCCTCCCAATTCTCTGATCACATATAACAAACTTAAGGGAGCTTAGTCCAAAAATAGCTCCAGGCAACCTTCTCAGTATTCTCTCGTATGAAACTTTCTCAGTTCCTTTAATTGGCCTATTTCCTCTTGAAGTTTCTCAATCCTGCACATAATGAAATGTCCAGGAACTGCAATCACCCAAAATGTCAATAATCTTAACAATCTTAGGGAACCCGGATCCCCAAGCTCAATGGACCACATCTGAATAAAGGGCATATAATAGATACTAAGGAGTACCTCCTCCCATTTGCAGCAGTGATACAGTTTGAAATCTCAAAACGTGTTGTTCAATGTGGATGTACATTGAGGCCTCCTGGGAAGGCATGAAAATTGCATTCCTTGAGTTCTGCTTTGCTGTGCTTTGATTTTGAACAGAAGATGCAATCAAACTCTGTAAGCGGGCCCTCTTGAGTTGATTGAGTGAAGATAAGACATCTAGACCTTTTATTGTTTCCCTTCTCGTACCATAACTGAATATCACGAGAAGTACTAGATTCTTCATTAAGTTAAGCGGACCCTCTTGAGTTGATTGAGTGAAGATAAGACATCTAGACCTTTTATTGTTTCCCTTCTCGTACCATAATTGAATATCACGAGAAGCATTAGATTCTTCATTAAGTTCAGAAATGGTGGAAGAAGTATTCTGTCCAATAAGAGTAACAACAGAGCCTATGCCCCATGATTTTTTATCTCAGCAAGCATTTTTCCTCCATGAGGCCTGCATGAACAATTCAGAAAGGAATTCGAATGAGATCATCGTGCATGTTAGATTTTGAATGCTAATTATTTGGGTTGAATTCTTATCATATTAAAATTGAATGTATGAAATGGAAAAATGCAAGCGGACAAGTGTGCTCAAGGTTACATTATTAAAAAACGATTTTGATTAAGGGCAGTATTGTTGTATATTCCTCCTGATTAGATAGTAGGACAAGAGCATCCAATTTTTCACAAAATTATGAATAGTAAACATAGATTTTTAAGCCTACCCCCTAAACAAGTGACTAGACTATCAACACCATATTGGGATATTCCTAGGTTTTCATGTAAATTAGAAATAATTTTATATATATGGAAACCAAGTTGCCAAGAACAATGATGCAGAAATTGAAAATTATAGCTAAGATAATTTGGTAAAATGGGTGGAATTATATTTTGATGTGATTTTTGGAATAACCTAGGTCGATGTGAATTGAAAGAAATTGAGCATCAAATGCTTTGATTAAGCAACTTTCATTTTCCTGGCAAAGCACCCCTTTTCCTGGGCATCAGAAACATGCCCTTTTGGTACTACAGTGTCATGGTATTGTGGATACGGGCATTTTTTGACAAGAGTATAGCTCTGAGACATTTCCATGTGAGATTTCTTCTCTGGTCCTGGTACGTGCTAGTGTGCTACAACATCAAATTTATGTTTTAAAACTGATAGCAAGAATATCAATATATGAAGGTGTGACTGCCCTGGATTGATAGTCAGGTTTAATAGGATATTGCTTGCAAGTTCTGATAAGATGGCAAATGGATTGTTCTTCTGCTTCCAACCATAAACCCAAATGTCTAATAGTGCATTCACACAGATTTCCCTATCCTTTACTAAGAAGCCTACGTCTAGGGAGCATTCTTTGACAATATGGTCTAAGAAATCAATTTTGAAATCTATATTTCTAGCTTACTCTATGTTCCATGTTGCTTTGGGGACAGGGAAGTGGTGACAACAGGGGATGCGACTCCAGGACGTTTCCTAAAGGGCCAATAATAGGGGATGTCAGAGGCCAGCAGTGTATGTGTGTGTGGATGCATGTATGTGCGTGAGTGAATTTGTCAGAATATAATAAGATAGATGGATGTCAATAAGTTAATAATAACAAGATAATATGTAAATAAATCACAAGTTACAGCAGTTGTATAAAAATGTCATTTTTCTAGTCATCAGAAGGTTATATCAGTTATACAAGGTGTTGTTCCAGCATTTGGGAAGGTTAAATTAGCCATATTAGGTGTTGTTCCAGTCATTAGAAGGTCATCCGATCATTTAAGGTGTTGTTCCAGCATTCTAGAAGGTTGCATCAATAATAGAAGGTGTTGCACTGATCTTTAAAAATTACATCAGTCATAAAGATAAGAAGTGATACATTTTTATTTTGATCTCTTTTTAGTGTTATGACAAATGCATGTGATTGTGGGGCTCCCACATTGATAATTTGGGAAGAGAATGAAAAAGGCAAGTGTTTTTTTTTTTTTTTTAACTTTTTAAAGCCCAAAATTGTCCTGAGAAGTAGCAGACAGCAAGCCGTCCTAGGAATGAATGGTGGGGCATTTCAGCATGCCCGGCCATTTTGGGGATGGCATGTCTAGGGATGTTTCCTTGCATTTCCAACATTTGTCACAAACGGAGATAGTTGGGGGGCATTCCCTTTACGTCCCCCTCTTCCTGAAGCAGGGAAGGGACAGGGACGGGTTCTGGGGACAGGGGATACTTCCACATGTATCCTTGAACAAACCCTTTTTTCTCTGAAAAATTGATAGAGATTCTTCCTTTGAAATCTTGGTTTTTGCCCTCTCCCGTACCACATTAGGTTCCTCATTTAAAGAGCTTCTCCTCAGATTTAGAATAAGTGACAACACATCATATTCTGTGTGCCCCTTTAATCCAATAAATATAATGAAAATTTATCAGAAGATCAGTTAGAGGGCAAGTAGAATTTTTAGATGTAGTACAGAGCTCCACACAATATTAGTTGGCAACCATACTTCCAATTTTCATAATCAAATAGAATTCTATCCTTAGGTTGATAAGATTCTAAATGTACAAGAATCCTATTCTTAGAAAGTTATCCTATTGACACATAAAGGGAATCCTGCCAAACATATCATGTTTTAACCGAGTCTCATTGGTAAAGCATATAGAATTTTCCAAAGAGATTCAGCTTCAAGTCACTTAAAATTAAAATTAACAGATATATTATCGTTCCAAGTCAATCAGGGCTAAGATATTATGCAGGGTGTTTTCCAAAAAAATATATTCAATGGGTGTTATTATATTAAATCAATGGTTTCATGAATTTAGTAGTGCAGCTCAGATTAAAAGATGAACTTCGAAAACTTGATTAAGCTCCCAACTCTTATCTTAAGAAAGCACGTCATTTTTCTATAAATTAATTATTTTTTTGTCTCACATAGAATATTAGCTAATTGACAAATGGCTAACTAAATGATCTATCTGGTTGGGCAATTTATAGCCCCAATATGTCATTCTGAAAATTAAAGACAGTTATTTTTCGAAAACAAATTCTAAATAAATAATCTTGTAACAAGATTATTTTTGTTTCATGGGACCTATAGATCTATGAAAATAAATCCTCAGCATTTCATGAGACCTTACCTTTAGCCATGTTTGTTCTTCGCTATTCCTTTTGTGAGATGGCATTAGATTATTGTTGTATTGTTGTTTAAATGTTGTCTGAAATATTTTTCCTAATATTATAAAATAATGAAAATATTCTTAAATCTCTGTTCCAAACAACATCATTTCTAACTAATATAAAAACATACTATTAAAAATTTAGAAAATTATAAAATGATGAATAAAAAATTTCATCCTTAATATTGACCATAGCAATTACTTTCATCCTTAATATTGACAATAATATATTGCTATTTTATTAAAATACATTTATATTTTATTTTTTTAAATTAGACATGAGAAAGTAAGTTTCATATAATTTTACTTGTTTGGCAATCATGACCTCTTCACCTGTTAATACATGTTTCTCCCATTCCAACTCAAAATTATTTTCCCTATATATTCCAAAATAATTACTATATATCTTAAAAAGGGATCAGGCTTGGTTTAACAATCAAAGGCAAATTATGATATAAAAGCCACTAAGGGTCCGTTTGGTTCATGGAAGATGACAGGAATTGGCTTTTTCAAAATTTGGATTTGAAAATTTGTGCATTTGTTTCAAAATTTGCAAAATGGAATTAGCACACACGACTTCCAATTTTGCCTCAAAACCAAGTTTTCCAAATTCCTACTAGCAGGCAGGAATTGAAAATCAAAATCTGATTTTGTTTTTTAAGGAGTGTAAAAACAATAGATTGGACTACTTTTTGAAATTTGCCTTCAACTCCAAGCGTACTCACTTCACTCCCAGTGAAACAAACAGTTTCAGTAAAATCCCAAAAATCGGAATGAAGATATGCAAAACCTTGATTTGGCTAAACCAAGGTTTGTAGAAATCCGAATTTTTTAAATTCCACCAACCAAATGAACCCTAAAAGAAATACCACTTAAAAAGGGAAACAAATACCTTCTTCAATAGATTTGCAACTTCAAAGGTTGGAATCGATGCCTGTCCGAAAGCCCAGAAGCAGAAAAGTGACAGCGCATCCTTTCGGCAAAAGAATGGCAACGGATACAGTTGATTAGACACGCTTCTGAGAATAGAGCAACTTTCTGTGCTTGTTATAGAAGTTTGGTGTCCCGGTCCTTCAAATAATAAATATTCCAAATTTGATCTGGACCAAACATCGTCCAAAATCACAAGAGTTTCGTAGGGTTGCATCAAAATCGGCTGCAGCATGTGCCAATCCTCCAACCTCTGAACTTTTTGCATCTTCTCTCCATCAATCCTCACCCATACAGTCTCTGAAATTCTCTCTAGGTCCGAGATCAGCGAAAGTGTGATGAAGATCGAATTGTTGTCGAGAGATCCTGATAGCAATGGTAAAATAAGTGAGAACCTGAGCATGCTTTAAAGTTGTAAACAAACCAAAACAGGGCACTATAATGATCACCTTTGTAAGGATAAGGAGTATACCTTTGATGTGATGATCATTGCGGAGAATCAGCAGCAGAACGGTTTTGCCTGCACCCCCCATCCCCTTCAACCCAACAACTGGCATCTTGAGCTGTACAAAACATCCATTGAGATGCCCGATACATTTCTTCAATCGTCCACAAAATTGAAATTTCCCTTGAAAAATATCTGTACAACCCTCCTCCATTTCAGTACTGTGCATTAAATGATTAGTGGTTATTTGAAGGAGTTTCTAAAAATAACAAATCCTTTTCTGCAATTAGAAACTTGATAGGGCAGAGAGTTTATTTCTATATTTCTTCGCTTTCCAATGCTTTTTCGATATGACCTTTTAATGGAAGCAATAGACGCGGCCGAACGAACATTCGTCTCAGTTTCCGTGAAGATGTTGCGCAAGGGAGTAGGCTTATTAGGCTTTACGCGTTGTACGGTATCATCCATTTAATCTTCGGATGGTTATAAGCAAAAGATTCCATTTTGTGATGGTCGCCGGGATCTGAACTTAATGGCCGTATTGCCTGTCTGTTTACAGTAATTCTATGAAGATCTAAAGAGAAGATTTCCTCGAATCCATCAGATGTTGCACAGAATTGTGAGCAAAATATGAATCATCTATCGATTACATTTTTCCTAAAATAAAATGTCTGGAATAATTTTAAGATCAAGTTTAATTTCTCTGTCACAGCAAAATGTATGTATGACAACATTAAAACAGAATTCTATGAACATAATTTATGGACCAAACTTTGTATGTGTAGTTGCATCGAAACTAAAGTTTGCGAACACCATTTGTAAGGAAACTTTACTTGTTTAATTAAGTTAGCTTTAAGTAGCATTCTATTTCCTTGGAAGTCGCAAAATTAATGTTTTTTTTTTTTAAGTTTCCATTGGAGAAATTTGTTAAATAATTGGTTACAGCTAACTTTTCACATTTATAAAGTTTAAATTATACATTATATTTCAACTATTAGTATTAGTCATTTTGAAGTGTGACACTAAACATAACCATTTAGCACCATTAACAGTTTATCAAGAAAAAAAAATCATGAATCCTCTCATTATTATACCAAAAAATATTTAATTATAATATGAATAGACTAGACACTCACTCACATTTGCCACTATAGCATTAGAAAGGGGCCTACTAAAATCATTCAACATTCTGCTAAAATCATTCAAATAAAGATGGATGATATATGTTATATCCAAGAGCATGTGTCAATGCTCATTATCGTTAGGTAGATAATCTTGCTCCTATCTAAAAACAATAAACTTATGGACCAAGACAAACAAGGTAAGGGATAAGCATAAAGACAAATTGTGTTGTACATAATTCCTCTCAATATCCTCTTGTTCTTGGTTTTTCTTAGGATGTGTAGTTCATCCTTCATTAAGAATACATCTATGATGAATCATTGTAAGGCATAGTTGATCTACATATGATTGATGTTATTCCAAAATTGTGGTACCTAATCATTAACCCTATTATTCTAATTAACTATCAAGTGAAAAAGACTAAACTATACACAAAATAACTATAGCTGACAAGTTTTCCTTACCTCTTCAAATAACCCTCATGTGTACAACAATGTAATTGTGTAGAGTACCAAGATACTTATTGAGAAGAAGGATATTTATAAGAAAAATGCATTTACACATTGAAGTCATGAGAAAATTGTCCCAATATTACAAAGGAATCTAACAATGGAGATTACAGTGGTACTTAAACATAAATAAGTAAATAATAATTAGACTTACTTCATGGTACTCAAACATAAATTGAAATATAGTTGAACATAGATAAACATATACCAAATAGATAGACGTCATGTTACTTATAAAGAGACATTAACAAAGGGGCCCAATAAAAAGTAATGAGATTGACCTCAAAAGATGAAATGAAGCCATTTTGGTCCTTATCAAACACTTTGAATGCATCTCTTAATTCCTCATATGTATCAGTCTCTTAAAAAACCCATACAAAAAAAATATTAACCAACAATAAAATCTCATTTCATTTTCCTAGCATAGAATACCACAATCATAAAATCACATTTCCCCACTAACATACCTTCATTTTCCATTGTCATAAACATCCACTTCATTAATCATGTCACTCAAGTATGCTTCAGTGGGATTCTTCCTCGAAGACTTGGTAATTGTTGCAAGTTGATCCTTTGTGGTAATACAACCTACAAAAAAAAATAATCAATACCCAACAAACCCAATGGCATACAATAATCAAACAAACTCCTAAGACAAGAAAACTTTTTCATACATTGTGCATAAAATATATGATTACTTCTTGTTTTAAAATTTGATTGTGTATGTCTTTTAAACATTAATGTTTCATATCTGATTTTATAATGCATCATAGGAATGTTATAAAATAAGAATAAATGAAATAATCAATCGCATAACCATGGTACCCAAAAAAAATACACAAATAAACTCATAAACAAATTATACTAGTTTGCACTCTTTCACTTTCATTCTAATGATGCCTCATAGAATGTGATCTAAAATATTGATGCTAAAAGATTATACATTATCTCATCTGATAAATTAAACTACAAATTTCATGATAGAAATCTCCTTTCATCGAATATTAATATCATGAATTATGATAGTTTAATGACATAAAATCGGATGATATTTACCATCATCATCTCTATCAAAGAGACTAAAAGCACCATTGAACTTAGTAATATGTTCCTCTGTCAAGTTTTCTACTACTATACCAATAGAGGCATTGGGAAGATAAAGCATAGGATGATGGAACTCATTCCACAAACTAATATGATTCTTCTCATTTAGAGATGAATAAGAAGTAGATATGATTCCACAAATAAATGTGATTATGTCATGGCATTAAGATAATTAGTTATGTGTGATAGAGAACATGAAAATATCTACAACCCTATTAGAGCTATGTTAACATCTACCAATTAAATAATTAATATGTTTTCATATTAATACTACTAGAAGAGCTAACACAACAAATAATAGAAACCAAAATGACAAAATATGCAAAGCATACATTGAACAAATATTCTCATTATTGACAGCTAGAAAAAATTTCATGGTTGGTTGATGCATTTGATTCTTTAACAAGTGCAACATTTTGATTACTTGCATTGACAAGTGCAACACATGTCACTTTTAATCCCATGCATGGTTTTAACTATAAATTCTTACAAGAATATCTTTTAGACCAAAGGAACACATGTTTGATGTCAAAGAAATTTTTTTTTTTAATGGCATTCACAATGGACAGTACGAATACTATATAGAAATACAGAAATGAGGATAGTCAACAATATCAAGGATGAATACCTTTTCTCTTTATGCACTTTTATTTCTTAATTGCTACAATCACTAGCATCGTCTTCAACATCATCAACAATAAGAGAATATGAGCATGCCTTTATCTTTAACTTCAACTGTCTCTATATCAAAGGCATGCCTGATAATATCATGCATGCCTTTGATATAAACAATCATTTCCCCTCCTTGAACTGTCACAACTCAAATACTTGAAGACTTATAATCAAATTTGTTGAGACACATTAGAAAATTGTATGTTTCCTAGCAGTTTTGATTACAAGACTTGAAGACTTTGTGCTTAATATCCAAAATGATGACAAAATGAATAGCTCCAATTTCTAGAACTAAACAAACTATAGGAATTGGGAAGGTGTTGAATGTATAAGAGGAACAAGTAGGTGCAGTCAAGGATTTCTTTTTGAGAAGGACAGTCTTTACACCAATGACAATGACACATCTAATGAAGAAAGTTAATCTGAAATGACCAATAGTAGAGATGAGAAGGAAATAAATGCATTCATGTCATAGGATGAAAAAAGGGGAAAAAAATTTATAAAAGTAGCTTCAAGACTTGCAATAGTAATGAAGAATATGGCATTAAAGATGTGGGTATGTGCAGGATCATGGTGTGCCAAAAAGTGGCGATGTAAAAAAAATAGAGTTTGAAAATGTCTAAAAGCATTTCAAAATCTGGTTTGATTTTTTTCATCCATCCTGATACCAAAGCTAAAAACTTAGGACTAAGCCTTTTCAGGTATCCGATTGATAATTGGGTATCTGATTTCATATTAGATACCTAAAACCTATAACACAGATTTAAAAAAATGAGAGCTCTTTTCACATTGCATTTTTTTTTGTTTGAGTGTTGACCTCCATTTGGGTATCAGATTTCGGAACGGGTATACAATAAGGGTAATTTTTTGTTGTTTTTTCTTAATGTTTTGAATGAACATTATTATAAATTAATTATTTTTAATTGAATTTGTTAAAAATTAGGTTTTTGTAAATAGAAATTGTTGAAATTTAGGTTATTTTTACTAGAAATTATGTTTTGCAAATTAATAGGTATGGCTGACCCAAATGATGATATTGAGGCAAGAAACAATGTTCCTCATAACCCTCCACCAAATGATCCAATACACCCTCAAAACCATCCACCAAACGATCCCCTACCCCCTCAAAACCCTCCTCTAATTGAAGATTTGATATTTGAAAATCTTGTCAAACTAAGGGTTTTGCGAACCACATATAACAATATACTCGCATTGGCTCCCATGTTATCCATGTTAAACACCATAGTGGCTAATATTGAAACACTTACCACTGAACAAGATGTTGCTCTTCATTGGTGTAACCAAATGAATGCCATGTGTGATAATGGGTTAGACTATATTGAGGTTGCAACCCTAAATATAACTAAAGATGATATGGTTAGCCTTCTTGCAGACCCAAAAATTGGTAAAAATTGGTAAGAAAGTAGAACATGCAAAGTCCAATCTATCAATTAAACGGTACACAGATGAGGCTATGCGTGCAAAATTTTGGAATCATTGGTGGATGGTTTTTGACATCCCTCCACACAACAATTTAGAGGTGCCATTTTATTTCTTTAGAAAATTGTATGCCAAATTTGGGTTGGGCCTCAAGGTGAACTATTGGAGCATGAAGCCCAACATGGGTGTAGGAGGAGGAGGTCCTTAGGATAGACCCTTTGCCTAGTAGAAGAAGGTTGGCACTTTTGTCCCCCTACTGATGTCTCCCCACCTCCTCAAATGTAACATCCTAATATCATTGCAGAGGCTAGCTCTTAGACTATTAGAGTCATCCATAGATTAAATAGCCTATTGATATCCCAGGCTAGGTTAGTGTTGCCTCCATGTGCTTATGATGTTGGAGCGAGTTCATCATCTGCGAGCTCATCACATGTTTGTGTACCCCATACTTGCATAATGTGCAAGGATATTTTTCTGGGTCCCATGGGTGACCTTTCTGAATATTAGTTTGTATTTGAGGAGGATACACCAGATGCATGTATAGAGGCTACACACCTTGATATGAGAGAGGAGGGGCATGCAAAGGCATGGAGTCTTTTTGTGTTGGTACGTGTATAAATTTTTTGTTATGACATATGTGATTTAAAGTTAATCTTTATAATAGAGTAATTTTAATTTTTAACCCATACTGACTTATACATGTATGCAATCTTCATTCATGTTTAGTTAATGATTGAGGAGGAGCTCAAAAAGGTTGATAATGTCACGCTCTTGGCTATTTCATTTGGCCTTGAGATATCTATGGTACATTATATTGTGTTCTCATTATTTTTTCTATTTGATATTGGAGCATATATGATTTCTAATCTTTCTTTTCTCTTGCAAGTATAACCTGTCAGTAGGGGACAAAGTGAGAGGGATGAGGCACAACCCATTAACAAGGGAAAGGTAATTAAGTTCTTTTAAAGTGATTAAATATTGATGTGTTCTTGTAAAATGTTTGTAATAATTAAATTTAATTACATTCTTTATTGTATAGGGTGTGGCTACTGGTGATGAGTCTAGGCAGATTCCACATCGTAGACCCTCTAGCGTTTCCATTTGCAATGAGAGCCACATTGTATGTATAAGTATCATTTATTTTTTATTTTCTTTATTTTCATAAATAAATTCAAAACTTATTTCCATTACATTAACAACTAGTATTTTGTATCTCATAGGAAACACCTAGTACACATGAGGTTGGATGCCAGAGTTTTGTATCTTTGCTAACACAGCCATTGTATCTAGAGGTGTTGCACAGGTAAGTTGTAGTTTGAATTATTGATTATATGTTATAAATTTAGCATGATATGAATTATAATGTTATATTTTAAGTTGTAGATTCATCTGACAAACATACTTGAACATACATAGGCCACAATCAATGAGGTTCAAGCATTGTTGAGGACATATGAGAGGACTCTTGACCGACACAGGAGGTCGATGAGAGAGGTATTTATGATGAAAGTTTAATACTATAAATCTTCATTAAAAGAAGATCATTATGCATTTGAGTAATTCAATGTTAGATACATAGAATCATATAAATTTAGTAGTTCAACTTTGGGTTTTCCTTTTTTGTTTATGTAGGAGGCATCTGATCCACCTAGTGTAACGAAGAGGCTACATTTTGATCATCCACCAATAGCATAGAATAGTATAGTTGTCATTGGATGCATCATGAGACATTTTGAGATGGAATATACCACATTGTATATATAAACATTGATATTATACACATTCTAATGGCATGATCAGCCACATTTTGTATATGGATCTAGTATTTTGATATATATTTGTGTAATTTGTCTATGGATACATGAAATTTGATATATATTTGTGTAATTTGTTTATGGATGCATGTATTTTGATATATATTTTTGTCATTTATATGCATAATGATATACATATTAATTTAGTATAGTATTGTTCAATTTATCGTGGATCATGTGTATTATTCATGTTTATGGAATATCATTCATTTTGATCATTTTTTTTTATATTCAATTCAAATGCAATAATTTGTGAATAACATTTTAACAACCTTTATTATCAAATTTTGATGCAATCTTTGATTTGAAATGCTATCATATATGTTTAATTTGAAATAATCTTTACAATCCCTTAAGATGTCACTATGATTCACTTGCCCAAACACACTTAGAGCACCTTGTAAATGAGATAGGTTATTATAGGCCTTGGCTTGACCATCCTATAGCATTCAACGTTTCATCAATAGATCCCACAAGCTCAGAGTTATGATCCTTGAAAGATCAACCTTGAAACATACTTAGAGCACCTTGGAGACTCTTCGGTATGAGGTGGTTGTGAACGATGGAAACTCTCTCTAGCTTAAAAAATGGTGTCACTAGGGTTCACCCACCTATCCAGAGCTAATGGCACTAACGATTTGATGCCAAGATCAATGGTTTCAAAGTTATGTTGTGATGCACCTATGAATTGAGGCACACTGCAAGTTCTGGCATCGAGCAAGATCGTTGTGCCGAATCCAAACATAATGTGATCTCTCAAAAATGGGATAGGCTATTTTAAATCTTGGCATGACCATTTTGTAACATTTGATGTTTCATCAATAGCCCCCACAACCTCCGAGTTACAATCCTCAGAAGATCGACCTCGAGACACACTTAGAGCACCTTGGAGACTCTTTGGTACGAGTGGCCATAAATGATGGAGGTTCTTTGTGGCTAGAATAAGGGTGTTAGTAGGGTTTTCCTGCCCTTCCAAAGCTAATGGCATTGATGATTCAATTCCAAGATCAATGGTTTCAAAGTTACGTTGTGATGCATCTATGAACTGAGGCACACTGCAAGTTTTGGCATCGAGCGATATTGCTATGCCAAATCCAAATAGAATGTGATCTCTCAAAAATGAGATGACATGAGTGTCCTGTAGCATTTGATGTTTCATCAATATCCCCCATGAGCTCCGATTTATGACCCTCGGATGATCAACCTCAAGATGCACTTAGAGCACCTTGGAGACTCTTCAGTATGGGGTGACCACAAATGATGGAGGCTATCCATGGCTAGAAAAAGGGTATCACTAGGGTTTACTTGCCCATATGAAGCTAATGGCACTGATGATTCAATGCCAAGATCAACGGTTTAAAAGTTATGTTGTGATGCACCTATGAACTAAGGCACATTGCAAGTTTTGACATTGAGCGAGATCATTGTGCTGAATCCAAATAGAATGTGATATCTTGAAAATGAGATATGTTATTTTAGCCTTAGCATGAGCATCCTATAACATTCAACTTTTCATCGATATCCCCCACGAGCTTTGAGTTATGACCCTCAAAAGTTTGACCTTGAGACACACTTAGAGTACCTTGAAGACTCTTTGGTACAAGGTGGTCATGAATGATGGATGCTCTCTATAGCTAGAAAAAGGGTGTCGCTAGGGTTCAGTCACCCATCTAGAGCTAATGACATTGATGATTTGATGCCAAGATCAATAATTTCAAAGTTATGCTATGATGCACCTATGAACTGAGGCACACTACAAGTTGTGGCATTGAGTGAGATCATTGTGTTGAATCCAAATAGAATGTGATCTCTAAAAAATGAGATAGATTATTTTAGGCCTTGCATGACTGTCCTATAGCATTCAACATTTCATTGATAGACTTCATGAGCTTCAAGTTATGACCCTCAAAAGATCAACCTCGAGATGCACTTAGAGCACCTTGGAGACTCTTCAGTACTAGGTGGTCGCGAATGATGGAGGCTCTTTGTGGCTAGAACAAGGGTTTCACTAGGGTTCACCCACCCATTCGAAGCTAATGGCACTAACAATTTGATGCCAAGATCAATAGTTTCAAAGTTATGTTGTGATGCAACTATGAACTGAGGTACACTACGAGTTTTGGGATTGAGCGAGATCATTGTTCTAAATCCAAACAGAATGTGATCTCTTGAAAATGAGATAGGTTATTTTAGGTCTCAACATGAATGTCCTATAACATTCAACTTTTCATCAATAGCCCCCACGAGCTCTGAGTTACGACTCTCGAAAGATTGACCTTGAGACGTACTTAGAGCACCTTGAAGACTCTTTGATATGGGGTGGTTGTGAATGATGGACGCTCTTTACAGCTGGAACAAAGGTGTCACTAGGGTTCACCCACCCATTCGGAGCTAATGACACTAAGGATTTAATGCCAAGATCAATAGTTTTAAAGTTACGTTGTGATGCACCTATGAACTGAAGCACACTGTGAGTTTTGACATCAAGCGAGATCATTGTTCTAAATCCAAATGGAATGTGATCTCTTGAAAATAAGATAGGTTATTTTAGGCCTTGGCATGACCATCCTATAGCATTCAATGTTTCATCAATATCCTTTATGAGCTCTGAGTTACAACCTTTAGAAGATCGACCTCGAAACACACTTAGAGCACCTTGGAGACTCTTCAATACAAGGTGGCTGCAAATGATGGAGGCTCTCTGTAGCTAAAACAAGGGTATCACTAGGGTTCACCCACCCATTTGGAGCTAATGACACTCATGATTCAATGTCAAGATCAATGTTTTTAAAGTTACATTGTGATGTACCTATGAACTAAGGCACATTGTGAGTTTTGGTATCGAGTGAGATCATTGTGCCAAATCCAAATAGAATGTAATCTTTCAAAAATGAGATAGGCTATTTTAGGCCTTGACATGACCATCTTGTAGCATTTAACATTTTGTCAATAGCCCTCATGAGCTCTGAGTTATGACCCTTGGAAGATCAACCTTGAAATGCACTTAGAGCACCTTGGAGACTCTTCGGTACAGGGTGGCCATGAATGATGGAGGCTCTCTACAGATAGAAAAAGGATATCACTAGGGTTCACCCACCTATCTAGATCCAATGGGGCTGATGATTTGGTGCTAAGATTAGTAGTTTCAAAGTTACGTTGTGATGCACTTATGAACTAAGGCAAACTATGAGTTTTGGCATCAAGGGAAATTGTTGTGTCAAATCCAAATGGAATGTGATATCTCAAAAATGAGATAGGTTATTTTAGGCCTTGGCATGACTATTTTATAGCATTTGATGTTTCATCGATAGCCCTCATGAGCTCTAAGTTACGACCCTTGGAAGATTGACCTCAAAACGCACTTAGAGCACCTTGGAGACTCTTTGGTATGAGGTGGCCATGAATGATGGAGGCTCTCTACAATTAGAGCAAGGGTGTCAAGTGTTCACTCACCCATCTAGAGCTAATGGCATTGATGATTCAATGCCAAGATCAACACTTTCAAAGTTATGTTGTGATGCACCTATAAATTGAGGCACACTACGAGTTTTGGCATCGAGAGAGATTGTTGTGCAGAATCCAAACAAAATGTGTTCCTTAGAACATGAGATAACTTATTTTAGGCCTCAACATGATTGTCCTGTAGCATTTGAGATTTCATCAATATCCCTCATGAGCTCTGAGTTACGACCCTCAAAATATCAACCTCGAAATGCACTTAGAGCACCTTGGAGACTCTTCAATACAAGGTGGCCGCAAATGATGGAGGCTCTAAGTGGCTGGAACAAGAGTATCACTAGGGTTAGTATTAAGTAAACATACTATTTTTTATCTCTCTCAAGTTTTTGGTATTGGGCACAGCGCAAGTTTGGTGTTAGTATGTATTAAAATCATAATTTTTTAGGTCCCTCCACGTAAACTACATTAAGTAAAATCATCTTTGTTTCTTACATTAAATCAACAAGTTTACATTTACAACATCTCAAGTGTTTCATCATCATTATTACATAAATACACAACTACCAAAAATCATAGTGTTGTATATGTGAAAATGCGGCCTATGCTAACACACACACTTCAACACGGTCATTGTTTGTGGATTCATCCCGGAATGAATATTGGATTGCATGTTTATGCAAATGAAGTATGTAATGCAAGACAATGTTAAATGCAACCCTAGGTCTGGTTACCAAGCCTCGATATTTAATCATCACTGTATATAAAATTAAGCTCGTATGTTATACAATTTCCATTGACATTGCAATCATAGAAATATGAATATAACATACGTTATTGGTTTGTTGGGATTAAATGTAAGCATTTGAGGCACAAGAAGCTAGAATGACCAAAACATTTGTCCCTTTTAATGTAGCAAGTTAACATAAGCATCAGAGCATAAATGCTAGGATGACCTAAATGTTGCTTGCATGACAGGCACACCAAACACATGGGAGATCCCTCTTATGCTAAGTATTCAGTATTCATTCTGTCCGTAACGACCCTTGCATTCGTAACATGAGACAAAATTGCGCTAGATATACTTGTAGTGACCCATACATTCACTTAGTAGGACGAGTATCAGTATTTACTGTAGCATGAAGAGTTTACTCCAACAAACAAGGAGAAGAACCAACATTATTGGCGTATTCATATAAAAGGAGTCGAGGTACACATGACCATCCAATACGAGATGGAGGCTCTTATAGTGGACACCCCTCTTATAGGAATAAATCAACTTTTTGAAACTAAACCACAAATAGAAAGTAAAGAAAAGATCATGCCCCCAGTCATTACTTCTCTAGTCGAAGATGACATCATCAAGTTGCTTGAGGAGATATGATAAAGCAAAAACAAAGTAAACAAAGAAAAATCTCAGCATATCCAAACAAGTATATCATTTTTAAGTTCATTTTTTAGATTGATGTCAAGTGTCAGTGTCCAGAACATGTTTGAAAGAAATCTCTTCAGTAGGTTGACGATAGTAGTCAGATGCAACTAGAATGACTGGTGACTGAGGTCAAAGAGGAATCTTCATGATGAAGAACCTAAGAAGGATTGAGCGACAATAGATAGACACAGCCAGGACAATTGGTGACTGATGCCGGAGATTTTCCATAAAGGAATCTGGAGACATGACCTTAGCAACAGTAGGCAGACACAGCTGAAATAACTGGTGACTGTTGCGAAAAAAATTCTATGAGGAGAATCTTGAAGAGAGTGTCACTAGCGATAGTAGGCAGATGCAGCGAGAACCACTGGTGATTGTCACAAAGGATATTCTATGAGGAGAATCTCAAAAATAGTGACACTAGAGACAGTAGGTAGACACAGTGAGAACCATTAGTGACTGTCGCGAAAGAGATTCTATGAGGAGAATCTCAAAAATAGTGACACTAAGGGGGAATGCCCCCGAATTGTGAGAAGACTCAATCCTTGGATACATGAGTAGGAAAAGTAGGAAAGCGAAAGCATGAAAGCGACTATACAGAATAGCCAGAAGATGTGCTGTAAGATGGAGCATTGGGGAAAAAAAGGTGCCTATTTACCAGGTTTTCACCTTCTTAGTAGAATTTTAATTTTTTTGCTACCATGATGCCTATTTCCAGGTTTTCACCAATGGCACTTTGTAATGCCCCACCAAGGGATCCAAAGAATTAACCTAGAATTTCACTAAGTTTGGTAACATTTTTTTTTTATAACATGAAAGTAAATACCACATATAACTTGTACATAATAACGGAAGTAATAACAATGTCCATCTAAAAGTAAACATAACATACATAACCGATTTCATTCTTTAAGAATTTCGTAACGTTGAGGTACATCTAAACTAACTAACATACATGAATCCATTTAGTACAATATCCACATGAATAATAATGATAAGTCCAATGTTCATATATTACATTTTCAAATGCTCAATCATCCACTATACATGTCACAGGGTATGAAGGCTTAAAAGAATATACATATGTGAAATAAGGTACATCATCCTATTCAAATCCATGATACATCAAAGTAGAGATAATCACATGATACATCATCATAGAAGACATATACATCCATCATAAAGATCAAACAAAATAAACTAAGTGCATGGTTCCTCCCAACCATAAATAGCATCATTAGACCATCGTAGATCCTAGTCATCCCTCCGTACGTAACATTCCAAAGCACCGAAGGGATCATCGGTATTAACATAGTAGGAATGTCACTCCTAAAACATCCTACTAACATGCAAAGTAAAGCATAGGATACCATCATCTAACATATGCAAATCATCAATATAGGAAACATACCAGCAAATACATCCATCATAAGATATATCATCTATCATAATGCTCCAAGAATATAATGAAGATAAATACCAACCAAGAATGCTCCAGCCACGGTGTCTCCGACGGATCTCAAATGATAAGAGTGGAAAATACACTACCACCCGACCGCGTGAAACTTAAGTGGTCCACTCCCACCATGCTGAGGAGATAATCTCAAGTCCCAAACAGGCTATCCATAAAACATAGCACCAATCTCTATAGTCCAGGAATCCTAAAAGTATACTACTCAAAGGTTTCAACACACACAAAAAATTGACATCTAATTCCCAGAGGCACAATAATGACATGTAGGAAACCTACTATGCAAGTGGGAAAGTGTCATCACATTTATCACGTACAAGTTACCCTGGCAGTTAGCTAAACTCCACGGGTCCATACTGATCTCATGCGGCCACTAGTATCCTCTCATACTGACGAGGCATACTACAGAATGCAAGGTCGTAACCATGCGTTCTCACTACTCCCATCCTAGCCTATACAAGCGCTCAAGGCATGGGCGAAAACATCAACAATTATCTTTTTAGGTTCATTTAATCCCCGTTTAGTGTGTAAATGTTATCACTTATTAACCAAACTTACAATGAGTTACCCTGGCAGCCACTTAGGGCCCCAACCCCCATTGTAAGCCACTTCCCGACACTACAAGTAGATAACCTACCCTAAGCTCATGGAATCATAAAATCACCACAGTCCTGTACAAGCGATTGTAAAGAAAATTCAAAAGATAATCCATAAAAAGAATCATCAAATATCCACAATATAAGCATCAAATATTCATAATAAGAATCATCAAATCTCCATGAGCATCTGAAAAAAGCATCCATAGAAAATCATGACCACAATAGTTCTCTATCGGCAACTGAAGGCATCACTAATAATCATAAGTATCCATTGGTTCTCAATAACCAAAATATATCTCAAAATAAATCACAATATCCATTAGTTCTCAATAAGCAACCAAGAATATCTCAAAATCATACTGATCGAAGACACCAAAATGGTTGAGTCAAACATGTCACAACATGACATCATCAAGAAATAAATCCACATTTTAGTCCCATCATGATGACTAGAAAATAATCCAAGGATAACTAATCGATGACTCAAAAATGATTAGCTCAAGTGTCTCATACACATACATCTCAGCTTCACACATGAAGACTGATGAACAATAACAATTAGTAAATACAAACATTTCATAGAGCATACGATCACATTACCATGGTTGAGCTTTTAAAGATCGAGACCAAATAAAATCAACATGCCAACACATCTCATAACCCCCGAGCCTCTGGTAACAACTTAGGACTGGTCAACACTAGTTAACCCAAAACCCAAAACAAGAAGCATATAGAATACACGATGCAAACACATGTTTTGGTTTACTAAATTCACATAGTTGAATAATGTGTAGGGGTTTCCAATTTTCTGTTTGCAAGTATACCTCAAGTGTCTAAGTTTCATCATTTGACCTACAAGTCAACCCATTTGATCCCTGATAGCATTATCTTTCCATTATTAAGAATTGCATTCTAAGAATAACTTAAAGATAAATATTCACTAAACTGATCATCATTGACTTTTAATTAAATTATTCTCTTTATTTAACTATGATCCATATTTTAGTTGATTAACTTTTCTTTAATGTTACTTCAACTTTTCAACATAATCAAGGATCATTATTCGTTTATAAAAGAACCAATTATCAATCTTCAAATAAGAAGAAGATAAGTTTATTTATCTCAATCCATTAACATAGGTACACCATCCATGACATATTAACATCTTATTAATTTTCATTTAGAAACTTAATTAAGTATTACTAAAGTTTGAGTTTTTTAATTTAATCATTATCATCATTGACAACCATATAATATCAAAAGTTCTTAATTTAAGTCATAAAAATAAGACCCATCAACTTGATATCAATATTTTTACAATCTTATTAAAAGAATTAAATCTCCATTACATAACTTAAATATTAATTAAATCTAATTAACTTTAGTTAGTTGATTTAATTAATAATTTCACAATCAAACCATCAACCCAATGAATATTAATTGACTAATAACTAAAAGTCAGCCATACACAAATATTCATGTTCATAGTTCAATAATAATAACTTGCTAATATTCAATGACAAGCTATATTGGAAATCTTATTAATAGATCCCATTCATCATTTTTTATGAATACTAATGTTTCCTTAATTAATTCGTATTAATGATAGTTATCTCAAGATAAATCTCAATCACATAACTCAATGAATTTTGATTAAAAATCAATCATACTTCAAACCAAAAACTAATATCTTTTACAAAACTTTTAATCATTAAATAATCTCCTCTAGATTAACTCTAATCAAATTTGTTGATGTCTATTTAAATCATTATTTATTAATAGTTTGCTAGTCCTTACAAACATTAATAAATGATAAACTCCTCAAACTATAAATACTCAATCTATAGAGTCCTTCTATAAACTCATTAGTTAATATTTGGCTAACTCTTAACTCCATTAAGGTATTCAAACATATTAAGTAATAACATAATAATTCAGTCTTAATCCAATATCATTCAGAGTTACTAAATTTAAATCAACATAATATAAATTATCATTTTACAATTATTTAATCAATATTAAAATCAACCATTAGACTCCATATTCTAATTGTTCTAATAATATTTTGTCTATATAAAGATCCCTATCACAAACCAATAAGACTCATTGTAGATTTTAACATGAATAATCTTCAAATTTTTAACATTATCATCTTCATTAAACAACTCTAAAATTATTTTTAATATATATTAAATAGTATTCAATATACATTATAAAAAGTCCACTATATAAACTATATTAAGATCTCTTTTCTTTTAATTTTCTCTCATTTAAAAATCTATTTACTTAGATTGACTAATAATTAATTACACTTCTTCTATTATTAACTAATCTTAATTAAATTTGATTTAATTAGATTAGATAATAAATCATATAAAACTAATGCATATTAATAAGATTCTAATAAGGAAAGATTACAATAATATCTTTAATTCATTTTATGCTTTGATATATTATATTTTTGTGAAGTTTAAGCATAAAGAACTTTTAGTTATGAGAAATGAAGAAATATCTGTCCTTGAATAAATCAGTCCCAATACGACGGCCATATCTCCCTAATGAACCGTTGGATCGGGCTGAAATTTAAATATGTTGGAGAGGGCCAAGCTGCGCCAATTCTGACTGGAGCGATCGAATAAATTCGATCACGATAAAAAGTTATGAATGACTGAGTTCGGGTCTATCCAAAGGGCAGCGACAAGACAATTTGTGATGAATTAAGAATTTCTTATTAAAATAATTGTTCTCTAAACCATAAAAGGGTTTGTTCATATGCATCTAAAAATATAATTGATAGAAAGATTACATCTAATCATTCGAATTTTCATCTTAGAATTTCTATTTTAATTTCAAATCTTGTCTATCTAATTTCACAATATAAATTCGAACCAAAACTCGATTAAGATCTAATTATTTCTCCTTAATTAGATTTAGGATTTTTCTATTCTTTTCTTCTCATCCAAATAAAATATCTAGATTCCAATTTCAAATACAGAGAGTATTTAGATACATAAAACAGATATGATGAAGACAGGAAGAGAAAGAGTGCAAAGGGAATATAAGAATATCAAGAATGCACCTAGACACTGATGCTAATTTGTCATGCCTCAGAAGTCCATAGAAAATCCCTTCCTTCTCCATCATTCGCAATTCTACCAAGAATCCAAGCCGATCGAATCCTCCAAGTGATTAGAAGTGCTAGAAGGAGCATAGAAGCAAGTAGAAAATAAACGAGCATATAAATCTTCTCCCCATGCATGTAAGCTTTGAAGCTTCCATTTTTTGCCTGTAGCTCGTGACTTCCATTAAGCTTTTCATTTAAGCTTCTATGAATGCCCGAATATCAAGAGCTCTCAAGAAACCTTTGGAATGCTTCTTGAAACCGCTAAAAAGTGTCACCAACTAAGCATGGGTATTTTCCAATTCTTTTTAATGAGTCATAGAATTGTAGACACTTTGTGCTTAATTGATGCACTAACCCCTGTGTTGTTGACACATGTTAATTCTCATGCAAGCTTATAACTCCAATTTATTTTACTCTTTCCAATTTTATTTATTTATTTATCAAGTCTCATGCACTAACTTTAATATCTCCACTTTTCAATCTTAATATATTTATATTTTAATCATATGAGATTTAGAATCTTTTAATAATTTAAAATATATTTTCCACTTTTAAATTTCATTTTCCAAAACTTTATTGCTAAAATATTTATTAGCTTTAATAATAATATTATTTAGTCATTTATTTAAAAATGAGCTCCAAATATATTATTATTAAAATAAATATTGTCACATTCCAAATTTAATATTATAACTTTTATCTTCCAATTTAATTATTTTATTTAATTAATTTTCTAATTAATTAAATAAAATAAATATTAAAATATCATATTAATTTTCTATTAAATTAAACCATTAATTAAATATTTTAATTAGGCTTAATTAATAGAAAATACATCAAAGACTCATAAGGTAAAAATATAAAAATCCATCATAGCCAAAATACATACAAATCAAACCAAGGGGTTTATATTATGAATTACATCATTTGACGCATTCGGAGGGTACTCAACTCTGATACTTGTCCTAATTTTCTAATTAGAACAAATGGCTTAAAGGGTAGGGATTTGGACTTGAGAATTTATCTCCCCTCTTTTATCATTAAGATAATATGATAGGGTACGCTCATCTTGGCAAATTCAGAGAAGTCGCTACCTGGTACCTGCAACCTGCATAAAAATCATGTATGTACAAACACAATATATACTAAACTAAATAGGCAATGGCAAGAAGTGGTGCATCATGTAGATCCCGACTAGCAGGTGACTACGACTCCCTTCCTTAACCACATCAGACACGCCATACAAAAGCAAACACGCAAAGCAAACACACACCATACACATGCAAGTATGGGGTAAATATCCATAAAAAAACACATATGATAATAAATCATCTTACTAATCATCATTAATAACTGCAAACACTGAAAATAATCATCATACATACATGAAATGTAGAGTCTAAGTAATCTCATCACATATCAACTGAATCCATAGCACAATATCTAATAATCTCATAATAATGTTACTAACCATCAACATGAAACTAGCTCTAAAAGAGTTCAGCAATGATAAAAAAATGCGAACCAAAGGCAGGCACTACACACTTTTTTGTTTTATTTTTTATTTTTTTTGATTTTTTAAAAATTTTTTAAATTTTTTCAGGACATGTAGATATGTACAGAGATCTTGCTGAGATTAAATCAACTGTAAAACAGCTTTAGGTGGAGAGTGTTGACAAACTCTTTAAATATTTCTCCTTCGATTGTGGAAAGCTGATAGGCACCAGATCCATATATGGCAGTAATGATGTAAGGACCTAGCCAGTTTGGTTCGAATTTTCCCTTTTGCATTCGCTATTGTTGATTCTTAGGGTTCTCTCTTAGGACAAGGCCACCCAGCTAGAAGTCACGTGGCTTGACCCTCCGATTGTAACTTCTAGTCATTCTTTGTTGATATGCTTGCAGATGATCACATGCCACTTGTCATCATTCATCCAGTAACACCAGCTCTTGAAGCTGAGCTATCCTATAGTCATCATTAGTGATAAGACCCTTCATAGAAATTTTCAAGGTAGGCATCTCAACCTCTACTGGAAGCACAACATCCACCCCATACACCAATGCAAAGGGAGTTGTGCTCGTTCGAGTTCTAATGCTTGTCCTATATGCCCATAGAGTTGGGTTGATCTGGAGATGCCAGTCTCTCCCTGACTTACTGACTATGTGATGAAGAATTTTGCGGATTGCCTTATTGGATGCCTCAGCTTGGCCATTACCCTAGGGGTAATAAATGGAAGACCAATGTTGTGTGATCTTGAATTTCTTTCACAATTCCTTGAGGTCTTTATTCTTGAATTGTCCTCCATTGTTAGTAATGATCAAGGATAATACACCATATCTACAGATGATGTAGTTTGTGATAAAAAGCGCTACAATTTTTCCATCAACAACTGTGAGAGGGACTACCTCTACCCATTTCATGAAATAATCTGTAACCGTGATAATGAATTTATATCCATTAGAAGAGGTTGGGTGAATCTGCCCTACCAAGTCGAAGGCCCATTGTTGAAATGGCCATGTTGTAGTAGAGGGAATCAGCTCTCTGGCTAGAGCATAAATGAGATTCCCGTGTAGTTGACATTGCTTGCAAGACCTAGCATACTTGATAGCTTCTTGCTTTATTTTGGGCCAGTAGTAACCAGCACGAAAGAGTTTGCGAGCTAGTGTCAGGCCATTGGAATGAGATCCGCAAATGCCTTCATGAATGTCAGTTAGTGCACATTTGGACTCGTCGGGTTCTAAACACCTAAGGAGTGTTCCATCGAGACCTCTCCTATACAAATCGTCAGCAATAATGACATAATGTGAAGCATTACAGATTAGGTAATGCTTCTCATTCCGAGTCAAACCTTTCGGAATGGTTTGATTATGAAGGTAGGAATAAATGTGATGGTAGCAGGATGATTCTTGTCCTATAATAGAATAGATCATCCTGGAATCAGGTGTGTCATAGGGTGGGTAGTGTAATGCTTCCACCAAGAACTCATGTCAGAGATCATTTTTTGGCATTTGTAGCAAGGAGGCCAAAGTGGCCATGGCATCAACTGCCTTATTATCTGCTTGTGGAACTTGCTGGAAGGTGATGTGTGTAAAATACTTCATCAAGTCATCAACCATGCATTTGTAAGGAATTAGTTTCTCATCCTTTGTTTGATACACATTGTTTACCTGGTTGATAACAAGCTGAGAGTCACCAAAGATGTCTAACTGATTCACTTGCCACTCAGCTGCAATTTTCATGCCATTGATCAAAGCCTCATATTCAACAATGTTATTTGTACAAGGAAACATAATCTTGTACGCTTTAAGCAATGAGTATCTCTGTGGTGTAATGAAGAGTAATCCAGCAGCTGATCCTTGTTGTGTGAAGGACCCATTGAAGAACATAACCCATGTATGGTGTGTGAGTGTCAGAATTGACTCATCTGGGAAATCAATGTTCATTGGTAGAAGACTTTGTATCGGTGCCTCAGCCAGGTGGTCTACAATTGCATGTCCCTTTATAGTCTTGCATTCAACATATTGGATGTCAAATTCACTAAGTATCATGACCTATTTAGCCAATCTTCCTGTTAGAGCTGCCTTACTGAGCAAGTACTTTAATGGATCTATTTTAGCCACAAGCCATGTAGTGTGGGCAAGCATCTAGTGTCTCAACTTTTGGGAAGCAAAGACAACTGCCAAGCAAGCTTTCTCAATAATGTTGTAGTTCTTCTCATTAGAGACCAATGCTCGGCTCAAGTAATAAATAGCTCTTTCTTTGTTTTCTTTATCTTCTTGAGCCAATAGGATTCCCAAAGATGTTTCAGTGGCTAAAATGTATAAAAGCAAAGGCTTCCCATGAATAGGAGGCATAAGGATTGGAGGATTGACAAGATATTGTTTGATCTATGTTAAGTTTTGCTCACAATCCTGGCTCCAATTGAATTTCACACCCTTATGTAAGGTCTTTGTGAAGGGT
This sequence comes from Cupressus sempervirens, assembly GCA_028749045.1. NCBI lineage: Eukaryota > Viridiplantae > Streptophyta > Pinopsida > Cupressales > Cupressaceae > Cupressus > Cupressus sempervirens. Next base: position 207,668,941 of record CM053786.1, on the reverse strand, counting down.
TGCGATCTATCCGCCAATTGTGAAATAAACCTACGAATAGATTGAAGCCTTCCCTTTAGTCCTCTCATTTGACTAATGTTCTGAGGTGGTGGCATGTCCATTATTGCTTGTACTTTTTCTAGATCTACTTCAAATCCTTTTGCAGAAATAATATATCCCAACAATTTCCCTGATGTGACACCAAATGTGCATTTCTTAAGATTGAGCTGAACACTGAATTTTTCGATATGATCTAGGATGGGACCCAAATCTTGTAGATGAGTATTGTGTTTAGCACTTTTGACCAAGGTATCATCAACATAGTCCTCCATGGTTCTATGCATCATGTCATGGAAAATTGTAGTAATAGCCCGTTGATATGTCGCACCAGCATTCTTTAAACCAAATGGCATCACATTCCAACAAAAAGTTCTCTATGTACATGTGAAAGCCATTTTCTCTTAATCTTTTGGCATAATTTTTATCTGATTATATCCAAAAAAACCATCCATAAGTGAGTACATCTCATAGCTAGCCGTCATGTCCACGATCATATCAATATTAGGGAGCAAAAAGTCATCTTTAGGACATGCCAAGTTAAGATCACAGAAGTCTGTACAAACCCTGATAGATTTATCATGCTTTGAAACTGGAACAATATTGGATATCCATTCAGCATAATCAATTGTACGAATGAAACCAGCTTTCAGAAGTTTCTCCAATTCTGCTTTGACGAGCAATGCAACGTGAGGGTGCATTTTTTGAAGCTTTTGTTTAACTGGTTTGATGCCTGGTGCTATAGACAAATGATGCATGATAAGGTCAGGATCTAATCCTGGCATGTCAGAGTATGTCCAAGAAAAATTTATTTTCTTTTCCTTGAAAAAGGCAATGAATTGTTCCTTCTCTTTAGGTGACAGTGACTGCACCAAATGTATCACATGAGGATGTTCTTCTATGCCCAAGTTAATTGGTTGTGTCGGCTCTATTAACACTGATGATCTCTCCTGAAAGTGACTGGGAAGGACATCAAATATCTCATCTGCGAGCATCTCAGAGAGGTTTTCACCCTTGGATACATCTTTTGTTTTTACTTTTTTGGGATCCGACACTGCCACACTGTGGTTTTCAACATCAAACCTCTTGCATTTTTTCTTTTTAATTGTGTGACTGAGATATTTGATGTTAGCCTCAATCATGTTGACGCTCTGCTCATTGGTGGAAGATGTTATAGGTTCGATAGCGTTTAGATAATAGGCAAGAGCATAGCCATTTTGGAACGTGGGGACTTCGTTAGATGCATTGGGGTTCCAATCTATAAGCTCAGGATGTGTGAGTGAGAGAGGAGTGGCTGGTTCAATTGTGTTCACAATATAGTCATTAAGTGCGTGGACTAGCAATTTGAGACCTACGGTGACCTCATCCACAGGTGTGTTCAAATGCCTCAGAATACTAACGTCAAGAATTGACAAGTCTAGGACACTAGTTGGATCAGACCCCCGTGACCTAACCCTAGACGTTTCACCTACTTCGATTTGATTTTCATAGACATGCACTTGGCCAATGTCTTTATCAATATTAGCTTCTGAAAGATTGTCAAACTCATATTCATGAGAATCGATGCTACATGGTGAGAGACTATAGAACTCTCCAACAGTGATAGGGACATACTCTCTTTCAGCCTCTAGATTCTTACACAAATACTCAATACGGCATGGCTGACTAGATTCTCCCTTTTTTGAATGATATTTGAGTTGCTCAGTATTGTCCTCTGAAGAATCACTAGTATCATCCACAATGCTAACACGTGGCACAAAGTCATCTGGCTCAGCAAAGAATTTAGCGAGATCATAAGGAATAGGATGAGGGTAGGAATCCTCATCATCAGATTCTTCCTCTTGAGTATTTGACTCAGCTTGTGACTCATTTTTAGATGAATCTCAGGTTTGGGGATGAATTGATTTGATCCCAAATGGAAAGGGACCTTCTTAAACCCTAGGCTAGTTGTATCACTGTTGCTTCGAGCTTTTGCTTTGATAGGATCAATTAGGCCATTGTTATTGCACCCAATAGGGCTAGTTCCCTTGTAACCAAAACATTTCATAAGCCTAAGATTAGGTCCATATTTCTTAGGAGTGATTTCTCGAGCTTGTTCTATTAAGTCCACTGGAGCCTCTTCTCTGTAAAGCCATGCAGCAATGGTTCTATTTTCACTTTCATTTTCTAAGGGAATTGTAGCCTTAATGAAAGCGCCATTATACTTGGTCTGAGGTGTCAACATGAATGGCTTCTTTGCCTCTGAGGGTCTCCCAAAATGTCAAGGGGACTCTGGGAGAGACGTTAATGATAGCACTAGTTCAATGTGGTACTCTCCCATACTAGTTTCTTTCAATTTGAATGATTGCTCAATTTGTTTTAGCTTATTGTCATGAGAATCTGTAGACTCACAATTAGCAGGGACGAAAGTTTCAGCAGCTTTGAGCATATTGTAGGTGTAGCTAGTAGTGGCAAGAATAGTAACTTCAGAGCCATGAAATGGGAATTTGATGCATTGGTGGTATGTGGATGGCATAGCGTGCATCTCATGTATCCATGGTCATCTCAACAAAATGTTGTAGGCCAAGGGAATGTCAAGCACCTGACAGGTGACATTCCTTTCGACAGAATCGACACGAATTGGTAAAACCATAGGACCTAGTGACTTTCGTTCCACTTCATCGTATACTTTAATAGTGATCTTTCGTCAAGGATCAACAGAGTCCTCAGAATAATCTAGTTGTCTAAGAAGAGCAGCAGAGATAATATTTAGGCTAGCGCCGTTGTCAATGAGTACCCGACGAACACGTGTCTGGTGGATCATAACCTCAATGTGTAGAGGCTGATTGTGTGGGTGATTCAGCGAGTTATCATCCTCCTTGGAGAAGGTCATAAGGTAAGGTGAGGTCAGGTGACCTACCATGGATTGAAATCGCTCAAGATCAAGATCTTGAGGAACATTTGCCTCAATGAGGGCTTTGTCCAGAATTTTCCTGTGAGCAGGCGAGATTTTAAGCAGCTCAAAGATGGAAATCTGAGCATTAGTTCATTTTAACTGATTGAGAACACTATAACTGGTTGCGGTCAAGTTCGTTGTGGGTTTTGCACCTTTACCGGATGGACCAGCAAGGGCTTTGTCTTTGTGTTGTTCAAGATTTGAAGTAGGAGGTGCAGGGCCTTTGAGCACCAACTTCACATGAGAGCGAGTAACAGTGTTAGCACAGTGTTGCGAAGATGCATTATCCCTCTTATTGGAAGTAGGGCCTCTCAAGACAAATGGTGTCTTGGGTTTGTCATTATCTTGCTTGCCCTTTATGGTAATAACATCATAGTATTCAGAATCTACAGGTTCAACCATGTGAATGACATTGTCATCATTGGAATATGTATAGTTGACCTTATTGTAGAGTTCTGGCTTCGAAGGCTTTCCTTTTTCATAAGCTGGGAAAGGTTCTTTGAATGCCTTGTGGTTTGAGTTTTGTTATGTCCATCTACCACAAGATCACTAGCATCAATCATGTCTTGGACTTTATGAAGCAAGTTTATATAGTTGCTGGTTTTGTGTCCCTTGTTTTGGTGATACTCACAAGATGAGGTCTCATTCCACCATGGTGGATGTGGTTGTGGATCATAGGGATGAGGGTTATCCATTGGTGAGATAAGCTTATGTTGTAGCAATGTTTTGTAAACCACATCCAAAGGTTCCCCCAAAGGCGTATACTCTCGCTTGGGGTGTGTTGTCCATGAGTTTCTTGGTTTGTTCCCAGACGTCTTATTGTCAGGGGGAGGTTTCTCAGCATTTTTTGCCACTTTGAGGCAGTTTGCGAGATTAAATGCCACTTTAGCCAGTTTGGGTGTGACATTGTCAACAACTCCATCATGTACAACTTCTCGGTTCTTGTTGACATGTTTGGTTTTATCCTTGTTAGAAGTGGAACCTTGTTTTGTGTCTCTCTAAAGGGTGAGCTCACCTTTCTTGACCGTAAATTCTTCGATAGGGATAGCCTATGTAATCATGTCTTCAAAGGTACGTGGACCTTGAAGTTGGACTCTATATCCAAAATCAGGTAGGAGGTTGTCAGTGAAAATGTCAAGCTTCTCTGTTTCCAAAATTTTGCGAGAATACTTAGTGTACAGTTGTCTCTACCATTGGAGGAATGTGAGAAAAGACACACCAACCTTCTGTTTAAGGTTGCATAGATCTCGAATATTTATAGGATGTTGAATGTTATGAGAATATTGTTGAACAAATGAATTGGCAATTTCGTCAAACATCTTGATACCAGGAGGTAAATGTGAGAACCACTCCAAAGCCTAATCACCTAGGCTTATAGGGAATAAACACATGAGGTATGTTTGATTGTGTATAAACTCCATAGACAAAGCACCAAATTCTCTCAAGTGATCTTGGGGATCAGTAGTACCAAAGTACTTGTCATATTTGGGTAGTTATACGCCTCGTGGGAAAGGTGGCAAGTTTATACTTTGGTCAAGTGGAAATGAACAAAGAACATCCAACGTGTATGTCTTTGTGAGTTTCTCTTTCTCATGCATCATCTGAGCCAATTGCTCTTGCATAATTTTTAATTGTTTTTGGAGTTTGGAAGTCTCAGTTTCTTCTTCAGTTTTGACAATGGTTTCTACATTGAAATGAGAAGGTAACTTTGCTCCCTCTTGGGCAAGTTTGAGAAAGTATTTTTGTTTCTCTTCGTTGATTAGGATTCCCATGACCTTTTGGAAATTTTTGTCTCTTCAAAATTTTGCTATGTGTTCAGGGAGTATTTCCACCTCTTCCTGTTCCTCATCAGTGTCATAGTCTTTTTCTTTCTCTTTGTCATTCCTAGGTGGTTCTTGATATCAACTATGACTACCCTGTTCAAGTTCACGATTAGTCATTATAGGAATGTGTTCAGTTTCAGTGTGTTGTGTTTCAAAAGGGTCTCTAGAGAAAGGATCATACATCATGTTTGGGAATGTAGGGCCTCTACCTGTCTCAGTATCCTCTTGGTAAAAAGGATTCCTAATTTATTGCAAATTTATGGAAGATGTTTTTTGAACTCGAGATGACCTGTTAGGTGAGGGAGATCGTGAAGATGCCTCACTAGCCAAACTAGATACATATTGCGTAACGAAAGGTAAGCAACCTCTGCCGCAATTACGACCCCTAGCATGACCATGTTTAAGGTTATAGTGATAAAACACATTGCCACTTCTGGTTGTGACAGTCATAGACAAGGACAAGAAGCCATAACTTGGACAAGGACCACACTAAGACTGAGTCTCAAAAAGGACAAGATAATAGTAAGAATGTTGATAAGTAGGAGATGATTTCCACAGCTAGTAAGAATGTTGTTTACTAAGGCACAAATGGTCTGATTTAAAGACTAGAATAGCCAGAGATTATGACTAATGTGACACAAAGTATGACAAGCATTAAGACAAGGACCATAAATTACTTATGAGACGAGACTAGTCAAGGTGCAAGACACAAGTCTTTAGCTAAGTGAAGTGTCACTATTTTAGGACTGCATGCAGACAAATAGCGATAAATAGACGTAGAAAAAGATAGCGTGTAGGCTGTAGACAGCTAAAATAGACCCAAATTGGTAATGCTGACACGAGATCTCATGTGAAAAACCTTTATGGGCTGCGCGAAGAAGTTTTACAGACCGCGTGAAGAAGTTTTTTTGGCTCGCACAAAGGTTAGTGATAGTAGTTTAATTTTGCATGAAGAAGCTCACAGGGCCACGTGAAAACTCATAGAAGCAGTTTAATTCTGCATGAGAACAAAATGATTTCGCGTGAAGACCAGATGATTTCACACGAGATCCAAATTGTTTTGCACGAAAAGGCAGACTAGTTTTACAACAGCGACTGATTTTGACAAATTTTGATTGTTTCAATAACTAGACAGATAAACAGGCACGTAGAACAACAAACAGGTGATTTCAAGCACGTCTGAAAATAATGAGCAAGGGAAAAAGCAACCTTGTGCATGGACAATCAAGTGACTTGGTTTGTGCTAATCCCTAGGCGAGCTATCTGTGTATGTTTTCAAAAAGTTTTGCAATCATTGCACACATTCCTATAAAGTGAAAAGTTTGGCCTCTCTAAGGTTTTTAGTAATGTTTTGACTATGCAACTTTTATGACTCACAGGGGTGACCTCCAGTCTCGGTGCACCGAGGTTTTAACACAGTCTGAGAACTTAATCTTCAAGAGCTGCTAGGGAGATCTGACAAACCACAATGAACCACACCCATGGAGATTTCTTCCACAAGGACATTTATATAGTGGTTATCACTACCATGTCAAAAATGGCTATTACCACTTGAGGTTCTATCCACGCAGTTTTCCCTATAGAGGGATTTTCTGCTATGGTTAACCCTCTTTAAAGGTGATGTGACCAACTCACAATAGTGTACCACAAGGTGACTTAGCTTCTGGATTCAAGGTTTTGACACCTTTTCACTTTTAGCCCAATCAAAGCAGACAGATTAATCTGACACACTAAACTAAGAGTATCTCTTAAAGATCTATGGTATCATCTCCTAGTGATCTATCAACCTCTCCAGAGAAAGGATGCCTCAATCAACAAGTTGAAGATTCATCTATCTGTGAGATGCTCAAAGTATCCTCCCCACCTACAAGGAATCCATCATAGAGAGGAGTTTCACTAGGAACCGACTCCCTCAAGATCCACGAATAGTGTTCATGGGGGCTAATTACTATGTGTGTACAGATGTTAATTTCCAAAAGAAAATCTATCCAAAAGCAATCAAAGAGCACAAGGTGGTACATTTAATGCTTTAAACAATGCGAGGTAAGTCCAACGATGTGGAACATTTAACCCCTCACACAAGCCAACACGAGTCCACAACTCAGAAACGTGTGAGTTCTAGAAAGCACAAAAGGGTTGCCTTGTAGAACATTTAACACTTCTTTCCTGTAGACCCCTCCCCTTTAACGTGGTGTTGATCTTGCAACCATAGGGTGGAACAAGGGGCCGACGGATTAGCAAGTCCAATAACCCAAGATAGCTAATTAGATCTATCACTAGTAACTAAGCCTGCTAGATGAAACTAATAGAGATCACAACCTAGTATCAAAATATGCATGTGCTGTAAAATGAGAACATGGAAGGAAATACACACAAGCTTGACATGAGAGATGTTCATTTTAGGTCCAAATGAAGTGTCATCAGTCAAAGAGATTACCTGGTAATCCTCGCAACATGCTTAGTATATGTTTTACCTATTTTTAGCAACTTTATTACACTTTTCCAATTGTCCTGCAAACTGCTATTATGCTATTCCAAAAAATCAGAAAACACAAAAAACTAGAAACAGTGAGCACTTAGCAGAAAAACCAGAAAACATGAAAATCAATGCAAAAAAAAGCCTCTGTCAGCAGAGTCTTGCGCGAAATTCCTGACAGTCCACGCGAAGAAGTTTTACGACTTGTGCAAAATTCTAATGCAGCCCATGTGAAGAAACAGGTGCCGTACGAAGTTTCACGCGCTCAGGAACTTTCTCATGCGATACAGAAAGAATATTCACGTGAAGATTGTAAATCCTTGTGCGAAAATGAATAGTCTCTCACGAAGATTCCCGAATCTGTACGAAATAGTATGGACAGAGAACAAAAAAATGATTTAAAAAAATGCAGAAAGAGGCCAAAAAATTTGATTTTCTCGGCCCCACGGTGGGTGCTAGAAATGTATATGTGAAAATGCGGCCTATGCTAACACACACACTTCAACACGGTCATTGTTTGTAGATTCATCCTAGAATGAACATTGGATTGTTCATCTGAAAATCAGCCGGCAAGGCGACCTGTTGCCTTCTATCTAAAGGGAATTGCTTGTTAGATTTCCTCAGTTTTGAGTTGTTAAGCAACCAAACCCTCTAAGAATGAAGGATTTAAGAAATGAAATTAATCTATATGATTGTGCAGATTAATCTAGAATGAGAAATGCATTCTAATCTAGGAACAATTGAAACAAAACTAGATTAACCTATGCATATTAAGCTAAATGAATTTAAACTAAGAATGCAAGATGTATGCAAAAATGTGAGCAAATGTGAATAAATGTGAGTATGAATTTCAACAACAATTCAATGCAAATTCTAATTCATCCTCCTCTTGAAATGAAGAGAGGAGGTCTCTTAAATAGACTTTCCTAGAATCCATCAACGGTTGAGATCAATTTCAGTCAATGGTCAGGATTAAAGGTGAAGTTCAGTCATAAAGGAAGATTCCCAAATTAAAGGAAGTTAACTGATTTCTTTTGAGTAGAGTAAGGAGTTAACTGATTTAATTCCTTTTTGATCAACAGTGAACTGGGAATTTCCTTTTTGAATCGAAGAGAGATTTTGGAGAGATATTTAATTTAATAAAATGAGATATGCTCTCATAATTACCTTTTTTCATTTAATTAAATAATTCTATTTAATTAATTAGAGACACTTTTTTTATTTAATTAAATTACTTCATTTAATTAGTTAGGAATGACTTCCCATTTAATTACATAACTTTGTTTAATTAATTAGAAGTAAGTTCTCCATTTAATTAAATAATTTTGTTTAGTTAATTAAAATAGGCATATTTATTAAATTAAATAAATTTAATTCCATAGTACATTAGCCTTAGGATATAATTTAATTTAATTGAAGTATAAATACTTAATAATTAAATTAAATATTAATCAATAGGTTTAATGTAACTAATATGAGTAAATACTATAGGAATTAAATAATAAGCATGATGAATGTAGATTAGGATTTTCTACATTTGACAATTAAGTCAAGTAGTGAGTAGCTGAATAAGAATTTGCCTAATGAAATAGGACTTTAGCAATGATCAAAATAGACCAGAATTGGTATCATGGCAATGAGCCAATTTTGGGGTATTACAAGTGTCAACTATAGTAGTGTCAAAAATCACAGTGTCAAAAAAATTAGTATAAAATATCGTAGTGTCAAAATAGATTAGATTTTTCTTCATTCTACTCCTTATTTAGTTTCTTATCTTCATGCATGGCTACTCTTCATGATGTACCTACATTTCAATATCATTAAACATATTAGTAACTTATTGTATTAAACAAGATAATCATCGGTTCACCAAATCATTATGAACAAAATAACATAAGAAGTAAATATACCTAGTTGAGTGTTCTAGTAGGGTCCTCTCTTTGTTTTAGGGTTTTCAATAGGGCTTCATGATCAAAATTAGTAATAGTAAAAGTTCTTTTACTTTTGGTCTTCCTTGATGCTTCAACAACTTCACATTTGTTGCTATAATAAGATGTGAATATATGAAAATTGTTTTGTGCTTCTGATAGTCTTCGAATGTAGGAATTCCATTCCTTCTAAGCATGTATGTCCATAGTCATGTTCAGAAATAACTATTGAACCAATAGGATATGTGAATCCATCATCATCTATGATTGATTGTGCAACCTTTTGTTTACCTCTTACATAATGTGCTAACCAATAATCTGATTTTTTTATCATTCACCTATGGTGCAACCAATGCAAAGACATGTCCTAGATGAAGAAGATATGATAGATGGTTATGCTCAAGTGAACTTTCCATATCATCATTTCTAATAGAAGGTATGATAGACAATGGAGTAAGATAATGTGGAGCTCATGTTTCTCCATTCACTCGACTCATAGTGATCCCAATCAAATTAAAAATAACTAGGACAAAAGCAAGCTAGCTGTCATGTCCAAATCGTCCATGTACTAGAGTTAGAGCTTTGGAATAAATTCATTTTTGATGGGTCTCTCACTATAGCACAATCTAATCTATCACCTATGAACCCTTCCTCAACCAACCAAAAGAACCAGTGTACTACTGAATCAAGAGTCCCCCCCCTATGATAATGTTGAACTACACCAATCAATAATGCTACGAGCATCAAGAAGCTTTGCTCTTAAAATCTTTGATTGCTCCTTAACTAGAGCTCTCTTTACACATGCCCCTACTTCATCATGTTCCCTTTCCCATGACCAGACTCAAAAAAACTCCAAATATGAAGTACCCCCTTCTCTACTACATCCTACACAACCAATAAAACATGTGAGTATTCTTGAATTGACCTATTCAATTGTCTGACCAAATGATATGTCTATCCATAGTAATTGCATGCTCCTATAAGAAATCAAAATAATTCTCAAAACAATGTTGCAAAAACTTGTGAGAGTGAGATCTATCATCACTCATATAAAAATGGTACTCTCTAATAATCTTCCAATTATCTTCTACACTATCAGGGACATGCCTATATGTTATGTCGACAAAAATAGAAATATGAATGGAGTTGTAATATTGAGATTGTGTCTCATTTTGAGGTTGCAATGTGTAGTTCTCAGCAAAGTCAAGAACTGATACAATAGTGCCAATGGGAAAAGTCTTCTTGCACATTCTAAATTGTTAATCTAACCACTGAGACCTATGACTATGTCTTGCATACTTGTAGAAAAGATTTGTCTTAAAATCTAAAATAAAACTAGCCACAATGATTCCTTTTGCAACCAATTCACATCTAGAGCCCTCACCCCCACTCTTCAATGTGTATTTCACTATTCCATATACCATTTTTTTTTACCATTATCTTCCCAAGATCTTGTTCGCACCCCTCATGGAAACATGTGTCAAACTTGGATAACCAACAACATTTTGAACACTTCTCATTTAAGCAAACATCTCTATAATAGAAACAACCATCAACTCTATGACATAAAAATTGATCTAGCAAGTCTCTTGATGATTTTGGAAGACCACTAGCACCACAATTCTCCAACATTTTTTTACAATGAAAAGTAGAACAAATGGAGCATAATAGTTCATGGAGCATAAAAAAATCGACACGATATTTGCAACAACATGTATTTCAAATTTTAATTGGTACACAATAAAATGGCTTCAAAGATTCAAAAGCCCTTTGTGATATATGAAATCTTGGATGACTCTCTCTAAATTGTTTGAACAACATAGTTTGACTAACCTCCAAATAATGTTAGGATGTGGCATGTAGTCTTTGATGATAATTCTCAACTTTAACACGTCTTTAGCATTGGGTGATACTCTTGAGTTAGAGTGGAAAAACTATGTAATTTCTTCCTTGAGATCATCGGATAGCTTTAGCCCATGTTTCATTTTGAAAAGAATCATCAATTCTCTCTTGTCTACTAAGTGCTCTTCTCAAAGTAGTACAATTTGGGTTCAAGTCAATACAAGTTTTTCTCATATATCTACCCTTTCTCAAATGATGACTTACCAAAGAGGTTGTAATAACCCTTCAAGTAGTTCTCTTATCCTTCTCCCTACTATTTTTCCCGATGCTATTGATAGCACTGAAAAGATTCTTCACAATAATGACATTTCTTTCTAATTTTTTATTGACATGAATCTTCAATTTGGAAAGCATAGGTCTCATCACTTGCATCTTTAATAAGTGCATAAAATTTTGACATTGCTCCACCACTATCTTGTTGTCGAAAAACATCTTATATATTCTTAAAGCCCATAATCGAATGGTTCTTTCTGATTTTTTCCCTTCCAAATTGGTAATAATTGTTTCATCAATTTTAATTATCCATTTTGGTGTTCTAGAACCTTCATGTCGATTATAATTAGGAGATATGTAACATTCTTATGCATTGTCATTTTCAACATGGTCAATCATGCAATTTATATTATGAACTGGTAAAATTTCATTCTCTAAATTTTTAATCCTGACATTATCATTATCAATTGGTATATTTTCATTCCCCAACTGTACATATTCATTATCCAACTCTATAATTTCACCTTTGATCAATACATCGTCAACTGGACTCACATTTAACATGCCTTATCTCTTCCTTCTGTGATTTACCTTGTCCCATTCCCTATACGTTGCAGTGTCTTCATTCAATACCTTCCTTTTGTATTTAGCCTTTCAATAACTACTACTCCCCATTCATAAAACAATATCGAACACCTAAGCATACATTATAGAACCTTTTTTTGATAATATGGGCCCTAAGAAATCAATTTTCTCTAAATCTGTGAAAATTACCCACAAAAAACATGATTGTCAGGTTTGTAGTGATAGAATATTTTGGAAAAAGCATGCTAGTATTTTGGGTACTTGATCCCATATCAAGTATTTGATCCCAAATCAGATACCTGATATGGTATCGAGTACTCAAAATGGATGTCCAAATTTTAAAGGGAAGTCAAAATTTGGAAAGTGTGGGCAATGTGAACAAATTTTTACAAACGTTATTATATATTAGTATTTTATTAAATATAATATTTGTATATAATTATTATTATGATTATTATTATTAATATTATTAGTATGATTTTTACTATTATTATTATTATTCAATATAATATAGTAATATATATTATTATGATTATTATTATTATTATGACCTATAAATATAATATATTAATATATATGATTATTATTATAATATTTAATAATATATTATATATGATTTATTATATTTTTGATCCATGAAAAATTGAAGCCTTATATTATATTAGGTAAAATAATAAATGATGATAAGTTTCTCTATTCTAATGGGTACTAGTAGGAAAGAGCGGTGTAAGAAAATCTCTAGTCTAGGCCAGGATTGAAGTCCTTTATTATACAAGAAATAAAAGGGGCATACCCTAGTAAGAAAATATTGATCAAAGAATTTTGATGATGTTTTGCATAAATTTATGCTACAAATGATTTTTAGTGTGAATAATCCATGAACACTCCGAGGAAAGCAACATATTATATATGATTTTTATTATTATATATGATTAATATATTATATTATTATGATTTTTACTATTATTATTAAATATAATATAATAAGATATCTTATTATTGTTATTATTATTACAACCTATAAATATAATATATTAATATATAAGGACCCATTTGGTTGGTTCAAATACATCAAAAGGGGTCATACGATAACCTTTGACCCATTTGATGCATTTCATGACAACATATGTCCGTAGAGGCCCTAGGAACCCTAGGGACCCATTTTGTTGGTTCGAATGTATCGAAAGGGGTCATACGATAACCTATGACCCCTTTCGATGCATTTCATGACAATATATATCCATAGGGGCCCTAGGACCCCTAGGGACCTATTTGGTTGGTTCAAATGTGTCAAAACCTATGACCCCTTCCAATGCATTTCATGAAAACATATTTCGCTAGGGGCCGTAAGACCCGTAGGGACCTATTTGGTTGGTTCAAATGCATTGAAAGGGACCTATGACCCCTTTTGACATATTTCACAACAAAATATGTTGTCATAAAATGTATTGAAATGTGTTGAAAGGGGTCATAGGTTAACCTATGACCCCTTTCAACACATTTGAACCAACCAAATTGGTCGAAAGGGGTCATAGGCTAACCTATGACCCCTTTCGATGCATTTGAACCAACCAAATAGGTCCATAGGGGTCCTAGGGACATATTTGTCATGAAATGTGTTAAAAGGGGTCATAGGTTAACCTATAACCCCTTTTGATGCATTTGAACCAACCAAATAGGTCCATAGGGGTCCTAGGGACATATGTTGTCATGAAATGCATCGAAAAGGGTCATAAGTTAACCTATGACCCCTTTTAATGCATTTCATGACAACATATGTCCCTAGGGTCATTAACCTATGACCCTTTCAACACATTTCTTGATAACATATGTCCCTAGGGTCCTTAACTTATGACCCCTTTTGATGCATTTCATGACAAGATATGTCCCTAGGGTCCCTAAGACCCCCAGAGACCCATTTGGTTAGTTTAAATGCATCAAAAGGGGTTTTAGGCTAACCTATGACCCCTTTCACTACATTTCATGACAACATATGTCTCTAGGGTCCCTAGGATCCCTAGGAATATCGAAAGGCGTCAAAGGTTAACCTATGACCCTTTTTGATGCATTTCATGACAACATATGTCCCTAGGGCCCCTAGGACCCCTAAGGACATATTTAGTTAGTCTGAATGCATCGAAAGGGGTCATAGGTTAACCTATGACCCCATTTGATGCAAAAGCATCCTAGGCTTGCTTGCAATCCTGCATGTTTGGAGGAATTTTGGTTAAGTGTTGAGGAGCATTGAGCTTGAATTTTTATGGAGTTATGCTTTCATGGTTAGGGATGTGATGGAGACACATTGGAGAACCTTTCCTCATGATTGTATAGAGATTGGATGGATTGAGTTGAAATTTGAGCCACTTTTACCTTGGTGTTGGAATTGTATTTTTCTAGTGTTTGGGTGCCTGTTGTGAGCCATGTAACTAATTTTCTGCAATGAGTTAGAGGTTTCAAATTTTAGAGATTGAAGAGGGCCTAGAGTACTATCTTTGGTTAAGGTCAATAATCCTAATTCATTATAAGTTGGAAGATATGGAAATTCTCTTGGAGTATCATTTTCTAGTAGTTTACATGATGGGTTTCTATGAGTGACTTCTGAGATGAATTTGAAGACATCTTTAATGAATCAGCCTTAGCAAGATTAATTGGTTGTACAAGAACTAAAATTCTACCTTCAATTCAAATCACGAGTTCTAATTCAATTGGAACTATGAGATATTGTTATTTTTCTTGAACATCAATTTTTAAACATTTAATTTCTGTAGGAGGCTGACTTGTGACTCTTCAAGAATTTAATATTAAGTTTATTTAGTTTTTAGCATTCTGGGTCAACTTGTGGCTTAGATTGATATGAGTAGGGGTCTTGTGGAGTCCTTTAGTCATTCATTTGGGATGGAGTGAAGGATAGATGTGAATTCGAAGAGCTAGATCTGCGGCTTAGGAACTAGAGGATCTCTTGGTGGACCTCAGGGTACAAGTGTGGATTCTTCTTGGTTTTCTTATCCAATTGTGTATCTAGACTAGCTGAGATTGGTTTTGTAAGTTAGATCTTATTGGATCTTGCATAATTGATATTGTAATTGCTATTTGTATTTTTCCCTAACCCAAAAGGCCATACAGTCGGGCATATTGCATGTAATTAGTTATATTTTATAAACAAATTATTGTAATTTGGTATTAGATCTTGAATTGTTGGTTCTTGTTCTTGTGTTTTCTGCTATGTTGTTATATTGTTGGGGGCTTTGACATCTCCTTTGGGGATTCTCCTTCCTTGCACTACATGACCTTTAGATGCATTTCATGACAACATATGTCCCTAGGGGACCTAGGACCTCTAGGGACCTATTTGGTTGGTTTGAATGTATCAAAAGGGGTCTTAGGCTAAATTATGACCACTTTTGATGCATTTCATGACAACATATGTCACTAGGGACCCTAGGACCCTTAGGGATGTTAAAAGGGGTCATAGGTTAACCTATGACCCCTTTTGACACATTTCATGACAACATACATCCTTAGGGGACCTAAGACACCTAGGGACCCATTTAGTTGGTTCGAATTCGATGTATTTCATGGAAATATGTCCCTAGGGGCCCTAGGACCCCTAGGGACATATTTAGTTGTTTTGATTGCATCAAAAGGGGTCGTAGGTTAACCTATGACCCATTTTCATGCATTTCATGACAACATATGTCCCTAGGGGCCTTATAACCCCTATGGACCTATTTGGTTGGTTCAAATGCATCAAAAGGGAACATATATTAACCTATGACCCCTTTTGACCAATTTGGTTCATTCGAATGAACACATTTCATGGCAACATATGTCCCTAGGGGCCCTAGGCCTACTAGGGACCAATTTGGTTGGTTCGAATATGTTGAAAGGTGTCATAGGACCCCTTTCGATGCATTTCATGACAACATATGTCCCTAGGGATCTATTTGGTTGGTTTGAATGCGTTGAAAGGAGTTATAGGTTTGATGCATTTCATGACAACATATGTCCTTAGGGGCCCTAGCACCCCTAGGGACCCATTTGGTTGGTTAAAATATGTTGAAAGGGGTCATAGGTGACCACTTTCAATGCATTTCATGACAAAAAATGTCCCTAGGGGCCCTACGACCCCTAAGGAACCATTTGGTTGGTTCGAATGCATCAAAAGGAGTCATTGTTAACCTATGACCCCTTTCAATGAATTTCATGATAACATATGTCCCTGGAAGCCTTAGGACCCCTACAGACCTATTTGGTTGTTTTAAATGCATCGAAAGGGGTCATAGGTTAACCAATGACCTATTTCGACACATTTTATAACAACATATGTCCCTAGGGGCCCTAAGACCCCTAAGGATCCATTTGGTTGGTGCGAATGAGTCAAAAGGGGTCATAGGTTAACCTATGACCCCTTTCGACACATTTCATAGCAACATCTATCCCTAGGATCCCTAGGGACCTATTTGATTGTTTAGAATGCATAGAAAGGTGTCATATGATAACATATGACTGCTTTTGATGTATTTCATGACAACATATGTCCCTAGGAGCCCTGGAACCCCTAGGGACCCATTTGGTTGGTTTGAATGCATTAGAAGGGGTCATACAATTACTTATGATCCCTTTCGATGCATTTCATGACAACATATGTCCCTAGGGGCCCTAGGACACCTAGGGACCTATTTGGTTGGTTTAGAATGCGTC
Organism: Cupressus sempervirens; assembly: GCA_028749045.1. Lineage (NCBI taxonomy): Eukaryota > Viridiplantae > Streptophyta > Pinopsida > Cupressales > Cupressaceae > Cupressus > Cupressus sempervirens. The sequence goes on along the minus strand of CM053786.1, from coordinate 207,652,342 downwards.
AAAAAAGGGTCATAGGTTAACCTATGACCCTTATCGATGCATTTCATGACAACATCATATGTCCCTAGGGGCCCTAGGACCCCTAGTAACCTATTTGGTTGGTTTGAATGCATCAAAAGGGGTCATATGTTAAGTTCAAACGTATCAAAAGGGATCATAGGTTAACCTATGATCCCTTTCAACACATTTCATGACAACATATGTCTGTAAGGGCCCTATGACACCTAGGGACCTATTTGGTTGGTTTGAATGCATTGGATGGGGTTGTAGGTTAACCTATGACCCTTTTCAACACATTTCATGACAACATATGTCCCTAGGGGCCCTAGGATCCCTAGGGAAATTGAAAGGGGTCATAGGTTAACCTATGACTCCTTTTGATGCATTTCATGACAACATATGTCCCTAGGGGCCCTATGACCCCTAGGGACCCATTTGGTTGGTTTGAATTTGTCAAAAGGGGTTGTACAATAACTTATGGCCTCTTTCGACGTATTTCATTTCAACATATGTCCCTAGGGGTCCTAGGGCCCCTAGGGACGCATTTGGTTGGTTTGAATGCATTGAAAGGGGTCATAGGTTAACTTATGACACCTCTCGATGCATTCAAACCAACCAAATGCATCCCTAAAGGCCCTAGTTCTCCTAAGGATATTGAAAGGGGTCATAGGTTAACCTATGACCCCTTTCGACACATTTCATGACAACATATGTCCCTAGGGACGTCGAAAGGTATGTTGCTAGGGGCCTTAGAACACCTAGGGACCCATTTGGTTGGTTTGAATGTGTCGAAAACCCCTTTTGACACATTTGAACCAACCAAATGGTCCCTAGGGGTCCTAAGGCCCCTAGCGACATATGTTGTTCATAGGTTGGGACCCATTTGGTTGGTTCAAATGTGTCGAACCTATGACCCCTTTTAATGTATTTCATGACAACATATGTCCCTAGGGGCCTTAGGACCCCTAGGGATGTTGAAAGGTGTCATAAGTTAACCTATGGCCCCTTTCAATGCATTTCATGACAACGTATGTCCCTAGGGCCCTAAGACCCCTAGGGACCCATTTGGTTGGTTTGAGTGCATCAAAAGGGGTCGTAGGTTAACCTATAACCCATTTTGATGCATTTCATGACAATATTATATTTAATAAAAATAATATAATACTGTGTATTTTTATATAATAATAATATATTACTAGATTATATAATAATAATCATATATATTACTATATTGTATTTAATAATAATAATCATATATATTACTATATATAATAATCATAATAATCATATATACTACTATATATAATAAAAATTTAATAATAATATAATATTACTATGTATAATAATTATTATAATAATCATAATCATAATCATATATACTAATAATAGTTAATAATAATAACCATATGTAATAATAATAATGCCTACACTTTCCAAATTTTGGTTTCCCTCCAAAATTTCTAAAATTCAAAAATTTGGGCTAGGCTATGAATCCTTGAAAGAATTTTGGCTGCCACTTTTTGGTTACCTGATTAGGCTTGCTATTTACTAAACCTGTTTGGTCAACTCAAAAAATGTGTTTGAGAAAGGTTTAACTGACATTTAGACTTCAAGTAGCCATTTGATAATATTATTTTCATTGAAATTCAATGAAATAAAAAGGGCTTTTTTATAACACTCTTAAGATTCCATCAATATAATTGTTGTCAAACTCTAAGTTTGATAAGTATTTATTAGTTAATTTTTAATGAAGTTATTGTAAAGTGTTGATTGACATACTAATTGGAAAATAGTTATAACTTTCAAAAGGTATAACATTTTTGAAATCCAAAAGTTGCGTCACATTCTATGCTTCACCTAGTATAAGGGGAAAAAAAAGAAATTGGTAAAGTTTTCAATTGGTTAAAGTGGCTAGACATGGGAGTTTTCTTATTTTGGAAAAGTTATAGTAGAAAATTCATAGTTAATTATTTATTTGAAATAAAAATACTCAAAAATATGCATCACATTTGGGCATGAGTCTACTTTTTATATCTATAATTATATTAAAAAAATTATCATTTGATTTTTGATTGAGGTGTTCAGAAATACACCTACTTTTTATTTTCGCCCTGAAATTTTTGTAGTACTACATTAAAATCCAAACATTTGACCAATGAAATAATTTTTTCTCTAGATAAGGCCTAGTAGTTTAGAAACTAAATTCAATTTCCTACATATTATTTTGTTACAAATTTTTGATATAAAGTGCAGAACCACTTTAAAATTATGTGTCAAGTTGACATAACCTTGATTTGTTAGTTTTTCACTACCACTTAAGGCCATAGTTTGGTTGACCATGATCCTGCACATACTCATGTGGTTGACTTAGAAGGACAATTAATATATGCACTTGAAGAACCTATGAGGACAAGGAAAGAAAATTCAATGTACAAGGCTACTACCACAAAAGAACAATATCAGCTGAACAAGAATATTGACGAGTCAATGAAAAATATTTTTTATTTGAAAACATAGGTAGAAGAGGCCAAAAGAGTAAATTAATTAATTAAATCTAATCTCAATGAAAAAGAGAAAATATATCAATAATTAGAAAATAAAGCAGTTTGAAAATGCATGAATGATCTTCAACTAAAACACAACCATGCATGAAAAAATAATGCCTTGGATGATATAATTTTTTTTTTGATGGGTAAATGGTTGAAGCCTAGATTAATTATTGTTATTTATTGTAATTAGTTATTTTTATGTGTTAAGAGACTTTAAGCCCAAGACCTCCCACATGAGAGGCTCACAAGTTATTGTTGGGTTGTAGCCTCTTTCCTAGCCTTGGATGATATAATTAGTAAACAAAAACCTTGATGGTTTTTTAAAGAAAAAATAAATTGTTTTTTTAGTGGGTGGGTTTCTCATGCATGTTTAATGCAAAGCAATTAAATGTTTTTAACATACTCAACCAAAGTTTTGGGTGACTCCTTCCCTCACATTCACTTTTTCATTTAATTGTAAATGTTGCTTATACTAATTCTTGAATGCCCTTTGATGCATTTACTCATCATTTCTTTGTATGTCTTAAGGGTTTGACTAAATCAATTTCTTCCACTTTATACTAAGAAATCATTATATGGAATGTAAAATAAAGAGAATATTATGTTATTCAGATTTAATTTTTTAATCATGAAATTTAAAGGGTAAACATTCAAGTATTTGGAATCTCTAGTTTTTAATCATGAAATGTAATTGGTATATTTTAATGTTCTATTTTTTGATAGGTTTATGTGTTCCTTTCTATATGACATTATGTTTGACTTCTTATACTTGGCTTAGGGTTTTACATACTACCTATGCTTACGTTCACCTTTCCCTTTTGTTGTCAACATTGCTTTTACTCATTCTTCCTAGTATTTTGATGTATTTTCCTATCATTCCTTTTTATGTCATCAAGGGTATAATTGAATCAGTTTCTTTCTCTTAATACTAAGAAAACATTACATGGAATATGAACAAAGAGAACGTTGTGTTGTTTTATTCAAAATCTCTTGTTTTTAAATCATAAAATGTAATGAGCATACATTATTATTCAAAATCTTTGTTGTTTTATTAATGTAATTTAATAGGTATACATTAGTGTACATACATAGATGCTCTTCATGCATTGAAAAAACTATAACCATCATTTATCCTTGCTCTTTTTAGTTAGTGATATAGGTTTATTTATCATTATCAACCTATGTAGTACTCATTCTTTCCAACAATTTGATGCATTTTTTAATCATATAGTTACATGGCATGAGGGATTGACTAACACTAAGAAGTCAATACATGGAAAATGACATAAAGAGAATATTGTATTGTTTTGTTTAGAATTTTTTATCTTTAATCATAAAATGTAATAGGAGTATACATTATTATTTGAAATATTTAGTTTTAATTCATGAAATATAAAAAGTATACATTAATGTGCAAATTGTTTGATTGGTTTTAGGATTAGTTTCCATACATGCTCTTATGTGCTAAAAAATCTCTAACCATCATTTATCATTACTCTTTATATTCAATAATATAGGATTATTTTATTATTATCAAGCTATCTAGTCATCGAATGATCCCTCAAATGTTTGATATTTTATTGTTTTGGGCATCCTTTTCTCTACACAATCTTGTTTTCCAAAAAAAATTCTTCCACATTGATTTGGCTCATTCATATGTGTTATTTTATTATTTTTCCATTAATTTATCTAAATGCCATTGAGAGTTTGATTAAATCTATTTATTTATGTTTAAACTATAAAATTTGTATGCATGTGAAATAAAGATAACATTATATTGTGTTATTCAGATCTTTGGCCTTTTTATCATTAATTTTAATTGGTATACATCTATTAGAAATATAGAAGAAGTAACTGAGAGGGGGGGCAGAGGGGGGGAGGGGGTGGTTAATCAGTTACCACTAAAATATTTTAGATCCCTTGGATGTTAACAATAAAACTAATTGCTGATGTTATGCGGTAAACGCACAAAAAATGCTATAACTCGGTAAAAGCAGAGTGTGATTTACTTTTAACTGATCTTAAACATTCACAGTTATTAACTTGCAAGCATAAAAGAAATAACATGAACATATGAGACACTAGGATTTAACATGAAAACCCAATATGGGAAAAACCACCAATGTAACTAGTTACTATTTTCACTCTTCTAAAGTGAGTCATGTTAGGAGCCAACCTGGTTAAAGGTTACAAAACACACTGTTAGGTGTGACCTTGTTAGAGGATTTAATCACCCTATTAGGAGTGGCCTTGCAAGAGGTCTTTAAAACAATTCAATGGAACTGTCACCTGTTTAGAGGATTTACAATTGGCTGTTAAACTAACTCTGGTAAGAGACTTTGAATCACTGCTATAATGGTAAGAAAGTAACAATGAAATGACCTAATCGAGATGCGACTAAATTGCTAGTTATAGATCTTTGTTCTGCTTCATACTAGATCCTTCTTGATCAAATATTACTTTGTTGCACCACAAGGATATTTGACCATCCTTCAAGTGCACTCGCACATTTTCCTTCTCAATCAATCAATACACTTCCATACTCTCACTCACATTAGAATCTCAACTTGACCTTTCATTTATACCATCTAGATTATCAAGTCAGCTCAATTACAAATTACAATGACCAATAATCATTACCATAGTCGGCTAGAATTAATACTTGAAATAATTAAACTTCATATCCCAAATTAACAAAATTCTTCAATAGCAGACCCAACTCGGTAGACATTGGTTCTGACAGGATTTCCCATGTTAACCAATAGAAGCTTGGTTAACACTGGAAACTTGCAAAATCCTTTGGCAATCGAGTGTACTCGGTGAACATTGACTTTGACCAACTTGTTAGAGTAAATTATTTATTACTCTAGGTGCTTTAGCTCTCTTAGGTGCATATAATTAATATTTTATATTAATTATATTGTGCAAACCTAGCTTGCTTTCCTTTAGGGTTTTGTTCACCTTAAAAGGTTGAACTTTTGTATTTTGTTTTCATAACTTAGAATACATTTTTTGCTCTTACATTTCTGAGAACTTCTAAGCTCTGCTTTTTCTATTTTTTGGCTTCTCTTCATTGCAAGATATTTGCATACAAGTCTTCTTGAGGGCCTGTGAGGTTGGATTTCTCAACTTCTACATGGTATCAGAGCCTCTTTGCTGCTTCCTCATCTGAAGATTCTTGAAGCCATGATTCGCAGTCAGAAACTCCAGCTTTTTCAGAGTTTTTTCTTCAAAAGGGTGAAGGAAAAATTTTCAGGGCACTTTGGGCTCAAACAGATGTTGCCATTGGATCCAAAAGGCCGTTTGTAGTCAAAATACATAAAAAATTTGTTGTTTTTGGCCTCAAGGAAATTTTTTTTGCCCCCCAAGAGGCTGTATGGATGATATCTTGCATTAATTGCAAAAAAAAATTCAAAAAAAAGGTGCCACTGCACCACCATGGTGCCACCAGCGCTCTCCTCGCACTTAGCTCTAGAGGGCAGTGTCACCTGCCAAACACCACACTGCCACTGTGGCTCGCACTCCGCCCAGTCTCCACCTTCATTAATTTCTCCTCCCAGGTGCCACCTCCGCCAGTAGCGCTGCTACTATTTCACTTGCTGGCTGACGTTAGCATTCTGTCAGTTGATGTCATAAAATGAGAGGTGACATCACTCAATAGTACATTTTTTGGCACTTACTGATGTCACTTATTCGATTGATGACATCATCTTTCCATTCACTAGATTTTTTCTCGGTGACAGCCTAATGATGTCCATACGGGCGCCAATTTTAAGCCCTTGTCTGTAATTTTCCAAAGAGCCTTTTTTTGGAGCAGCAATCAATTTTTTTTCTCATAACTTGAGCATATAGATGTATTTTTGCGATCTGAAAGAAGCACTGAAAAGCTGACTCAGAGATAGAGGCAATGGTGCTAGTTTTGTGTGATTGTGAGTTCATTTGAGCTTCCAAATTTGGCATTGAAGTAGAGGCTTCTTGTTTCCTCTTCTCTGCATCCGAATTCCAAGTTCTTTTCTCAATTTATTTGTTTTTCCATAGTTGTTGCTTTGGTTTTGGGGGATATTTTTTATTCATTATGGGGGGGGGAGCATTTTCTATTCTATAATTTGCTTCAGAATCAGACCCTCCTACTTCCGTCTTTTCTTTCTCTCAATGTCAGATCCTTTTGTGATCCGGCTCACACCGCACAACTATCACACCTAGAAGACACAGATGACTAGGCTTCTCATGTCAAGAGGCTTATGGTCTTGCCTCGATGCAAACTAGCCAGCTCTTACATGCCCTTATGAGGTTCTTCAACACAGAAACAAAATGGATGAAGCCATGAGATTGATTGCACTGAACATCTTTGATAGTCTACTATTTCATTTAGATGGTTTGACCACTCCACGGGCTCATTGGCTCAAATTTTAGACTTTGTTTGGCCAAGTGAATGAGTTTCGAGCACTTCAACTTGATGCAGAGTTGACTTCTTTGACACCTGATAGCTTTCCCACCATTGAGGACTTCTTGATGAAGTTCAAATATCTACGCACAGTTTTGCAGGGATGTGGTAGAAACAAAATAGATGATGAGTGTATTTTTTTGATACTCTCAAATTTGTGAGGACAGTATCAGATCTTTTCTTCTACTTTCTACTCCACTATGGATGCCTTGGGTAACAGACATCAGATGCCCTCTTTTGAGATTTTCTATGACAAGTTAACTCATGAGCAATCTAAGCTCACTCGAATAGATTCACTTACAAGTTCACCATCACAGGCATTACTTGCCAAGGATACACAGGAGCATAAGCCAAAGAAAATATTCGATTCCTCTTCTCTACTGATCCATCCTCTTCTTCTAAGAAGAAGGAGAAAAAGAAGTCTGAGACTCCTTCTTGTTCCTATTGTCAGAAAGGAGCTCATAATGAGGCACATTGTTTTCAGAAGAGATTTGATGGCTGTGAGAAACAGATTGCAGATTTGCAAGCCCTTCTTCAAAAGAGCTCTATTTCATCCCCATCCTCTTCTACCTCATAGGGGTCTACTTTTTATTCCTCTTCCACATCTGTGACATCTTCACTAGATTTTGGACAGTGTCATGCATTGCGGGCTTCCATTGCCTTCCCTTCCTAGGTCCCTTGGATACTGGATTCTAGTGCTTCTCACCATATGGCATCTTCTCAAGAGGTCTTCTCCTCTATTGAGGCTTCTTCAATTCCTCATATTCTTATGGGGAATAACACTGCTCTAACAGTCTATGGGAACGGTTCAGTTTGCATTTAGGATGGCACATTCCATGATGTATTGTATGTTCCATCTCTCTCTGCAAACCTTCTCTCGATGTATCAGATTACACATAGTGGATCAGGGAAGACAGTTGAGTTCACTACAGATTTAGTCTACATTCAGGATAGTGCAACAGGAGGCCTTATTACTTTAGGGATAGTTGATCATACCACCCGTCTCTACACCTTCTCACACTTTGGTCCACCATCTCCATCATCGGAGCATACTTCTTCTCTTTCACAAGAGCATCATGTGGTGCAGTCAGGACACATGAACCTTTGTATTGTTCCTGAGATCACCACACCTCATTACGTTGAAGTCTTTTCTTCTTCAACTCTGTCGAACTCTTGAACTCCACTCATTGAGCCTTCAGGAGCGCTTGTTGCAGATTCCATAGAGGACATTCATCTCCTCTTTCATGATAGTGTCAACACACCTACTTTGGGGATTCCTTTTCGAGATCCTCATGTCTATTCCTTTGAGCATCAGTTAGGCCTTCCTGTCATTTAGTGGTTTCCTTGTTCTATGCCCTTGTTTCTTCTACATTGGAGTTCCATTGGTTCATTTATTTCTATAGGAACTTCATCATTATGGGGGGGGGGGGGGGTTTGTTGTCTCATCTCTCTCTCATGGGGGGGTTGTTTATGGTTTTGAGAGAGTCTCTTGAGCCATAAAATTTTTGTTATTTTTTTTAGCATGTTTGTTCTATCTCTTTTTGGAGAGGGATTTTTCCCACTGGGTTTTCTCCTTTGTCTCCGGTTCACAGAGATTTCCTTGTATTGGGTACCTGATCAGGCCTTGTTGCCAAGACCCATTTTTCCTACTTTCATAGCTTTGCTAGGTTAGCTTTCTCCTAAGCTTCGCTTAAGGGGGGATGTTAGAGTAAATTATTTATTACTCTAGGTGCTTTAGCTCTCTTAGGTGCATATAATTAATATTTTATATTAATTATATTATGCAAACCTAGCTTTCTTTCCTTTAGGGTTTTGTTCACCTTAAAAGGTTGAACTTTTGTATTTTGATTTCATAACTTAGAATACATTTTTTTCTCTCACATTTCTAAGAACTTCTAAGCTCTGCTTTTTTCATTTTCTAGCTTCTCTTCATTGTAGAATATTTGCATGCAAGTGTTCTTGAGGGCCTGTGAAGTTGGATTTCTCAACTTCTACAAAAATTTCCTTTGTTAACCATGAGAACTTGGTTAATACTACTTTCTGCCATAATTTCCTTCGATGCCTGAGTGAGATCGGTAGACACTATCTTCGTAAATTAATCTCCAAGAATGCTCGATAGACAAGAAAAACTATCTTCTTGACCAAGTGAGCTTGGTAAGCACTGACCAACAACTATTATGACATTTTTGTAACATCAAAGAAAACACATAATTAGACAATTGTATCCAATAATCTCCCTCTTTGGTATTGATGGCAACACAACATGTCATGGCACAATGAAATTTGAAAACACGACTTTCTCTGATAGAAGGTTTCTCCCTCTTAGATTTTTATACCACAAGCTTCTCTTATGCATTAATCTCCCTTTGTAAAGGAATTACATAGCTTCTTCTCAAAATAAAATTTATAAAGGTATGATAGTAAACTCTCCCTTTTTGACAACACATGCCAAAGACAACACATACCAAATAAGTATCAATATACCTTGAGTACTGATTCATATGCAATATTCTCTTGACTATGCTACATCAACTAATAGATCTTCAACTAGGTTCCTGTTGATGCATCACTAAAATTTTATTTAGTGAGCTTTAGATAGGGGAATGACCCCTAACTTACCTCTTAGATACATTAATGCATCCTTAGGTAATGGCTTGGTAAATATGTTTGTAATCTATTCTTTTTTATGGACATATTCCAATCTGATTTCTTTGTCTTGCACCAATTCTCTGACAAAATGATATTTTATAGCAATATGCTTGGTTTTGGAATGCATCGCTGGATTCTTTGATATGTTAATAACACTTGTATTATCACAAAATATGACAACTGGTTCTTTGATCTCAACCTTCATGCCTTCCAACAACTGTTTAAACCAAATAATATTAGAACAATTCACTACTGCTACAATATATTCTGCTTCTGCATGTGGATTTGGATGTGCAATTTTGCTTCTTGCTTGTCCAAGATACCAACTTTTTACCAAGAAAGAATGCTCCACCACTTGTGCTTTTTTTATCATCAATATTTCCTGCCCAATCAATATCTATAAACACTTTTAGGTCTAGATTTCCTCCAAGTTTATACCATAAACCATAGTCTTCAGTGCCTTTCAAATATCTCAAGATTCTTTTGATTGCTATCATATGATTTTCTTTGGGTTTTGCTGAGAATCTTGCCACTATACCAACTAAAGAGCAATATCAGGTCTTGTATGAACTACATACTGTAATTTTCTAATCATTCATCTATATAAGGTCCGATCTACCTCTTTTGAATCATCATCTTTGGTAAGCTTTAGTCTAGTACACATGGGGGTTCCAATTGGTTTTGGAATCTCCATACTAAACTTCTCTAGTATGTCCTTGATATAGTTAGACTGAGTAATGTAGATACCATTCCTACTCTACTATATTTGAAGTCCAACAAAAAACTTAATCTCACCAAATATAGACATTTCAAACTCTTTGTTCATTTGTTTTGAAAATTCTTTGCATAGATCATCATTTCCTATAAATAAAGTATCATCCATAAATATTTCTACCAATACAATCTTGTTATCTGGTCCTTCCTTGATGTACAAACTACTATTATCATTAGTTCTCTGGAAACCAATTTGTATAAGGTAGTTATGTAGCCTCTCATACCATGCTCTAGGAGCTTGTTTTAGAGCATATAAAGCTTTGTGTAGTTTACTAACCATGTCCCTTTTGTCTGGATCAACAAAACCTTTTGGTTGTTCAATATAGACTTCTTCACCAAGAATACCATTGAGAAATGTAGATTTAATGTCCATTTGATATACTTTGAATCCTCTATAAACAACATACACAAGTAGAGTCCTAACACCTTCTAATCTTGCAATAGGAGCAAAAGTCTCACCATAATCAATTCCTTCTTCTTGAGAGTAGCCTTTACATACTAATTTAGCTTTGTTTCTTGATACCTTACCATCTTCATTCAACTTATTCCTGAATATCCATTTTGTTCCAATTACATTTTTATCTTTAGGCCTAAGTACAAGAGTCCAAGTTTTGTTCTTCTCTATTTGTTCAATTTTTTCATTCATAGCCTCAATCCAACTTTCATTTTCCAATGCATCTTTAACATTTCTAGGTTCAAAATCAGCAAGTAAACATGTACATTTTAGCTTACTTCTTGTCATAGTACCTTATGATTTATCTCCAATAATCTGATTTGGTGCATGATGCCTTCTAACATACTTGGCTAATATAGGTTCCTTACCTTTTGAATGAATCATACTATCTTCATCTTGAATTTCAACTTCTGGCTTTGGTTGCTTAGACTCGGCAGCCATTGGCTCGATAGCTTCTGAATATGACTTGGGTCTTTGTGACTAGGCTTGAACTTCATGCATCTTGGTAACTAAGGAAGATTCAGGAGTAGAGGTCTCCTTATTGACAAATGTGTCTTGTAATGTATCAGGTTTGATGTAAAAAAATCTTCTGTAATCTTCTGGTTCCTTTTTGCTTTCTTCTTTAGCCCTTTCTGCAAACTCATGAATTCTCACATGTGCATTTTTTGTGATTTTATGAGTAGAAAAATTCAAACATCTATATGCCTTACTTTTGCAAGAATATCCTAAGAATATACCTTCATCATCTTTCACATCAAACTTGCCTTTTCAAGATTATTTCAAGATATAACATTTGCTTCCAATTACTTTTAGGTAGCTTACATTGGGTTTATAGCCATACCATAATTCATAGGGAGTTTTATATGAGTCCTTCTTCAACTGTACTTGGTTTAAGGTATGAAATGTAGTGTTGATAGCTTCCTTCCAATATTTAATAGCAATGTTCTTTTCAATCATCAAAGTCCTTGCACAATCCATGATAGGCCTGTTTCTTCTTTCAGCTATTCCATTCTGCTTAGGAGTTCTAGGGGCTGATACCTATTTTTTGATTCCTCTTTCAATGCAAAAATTGTTGAATTCATTTGAGATGAATTCACCACCTTTGTCTAATCTTAAGGATTTCAATCATTTCCCTATTTCTTTCTCTATTCTTGCTAGATAGCATTTTAATTTCTCAAATTCTTCTAACTTATCTCTCTAAGATACATGATAGTCATCATTCTTGAATAGTCATCAACAAAAAGAATAAAGAATTTTTCTCCACTATAGCTTTCTATTCCAATAAGTCCACACAAATTAGTATGCACAATTTCCAAGATATCTTCATATTGATAGTTTTTGCTTTCAAAATTAGTCTTTCCCATTTTACTAATCTGACAATTCTTGCATAAACCAACATCTGGTTTCTTCAAACTAGGAATACCTCTCACTTTTCTGAATTTTCTTATTTTCACCATTGTTATCAAAATTTATATGACATAAATTTCTGTACCATAACCAACTTTGTTCAACTTGAGCAATAAAACATGAGCAATCACCAAGATCAAGATAAAATAGGTTACCTTTTGTTTGTTTTCCTAATCCAAACAATTTTCCTTTGTCATCCACCAGTCTTGGCTTGCCATGCATGAATTCCACCTTGAATCCAATGTTGATTAGCTATGCCACACTCAGTAGATTATGTTTTAGTCCTTCAACCCAATAGGCATCATTACACACAAGTTCTTTGGTTAATGAGATTCGACCTTTCCCTTTTATGCAACAAGGTTCATTGTTTCCAAACCTTACACTACCACCATCATAGTCTTCAAAGTGTTCAAACTTTGTTTTGTCACTCGTCATATGATGTGAACATCCACTATCTATGATCCATGTATCATATTTTCTCACATGAGAGATGAGTTCTATCTTATCTTCTTCTTCATCAAATTCATCTTTTACAACAATGTAAACTATTTCATCTTCATTGTTATCATAATCTTTAGCCATAAAATAAGTCTTCTTACCTTTGTCCTTAAATGATTTGTGATTTTTGAAATCCTTCTTGCCATTGCACTTGTGACTTTTCTTCTCATCCTCGCTTTGTTTGCTTGAGCACCTAGCAGCAATATGACCAATTTCTTCACATGAAAAATAGATTAGGGAAACTTTACCTTTGTATTTTCCTCTACATCTAGAATATTCTCTTGTAAGTAAAGCTTCAACAACTTTAAGATCACTATCATACATTTCCTCTAATTCTTCTTCACTTTTTGACTGAATGTTGTTTATTTTCTTTCCTTTCTCCTTCAGTGAAAGCTTGGCCTCAAATGCAGATTCAATGTTCTTGGAAGCTGGAACATAATTATCAAAGTTATCTAACTCAAAAGCTTTCAATCTTCCTACTAAGGTATCCAAAGTTATCTTATGATTTTTTTCACACCTCCTTTCTTGAATAATAGATACTCTAATTACATAGATATGAAGCAATATTTTGAAAACTTTACTTACAACAGTTTCTTCCTTGATTTCTCCTCTAGATTCTCTAATTGCACTGACACTAGCTTTGATTCTTTCCACATATTTGGCAATATTTTTATCTTCTCTCATTCTCATTTGATCAAACTATCCTCTAAGGCTTTCTGCTTTGGCTCTCTTCACATTGTCATCACCACCATAGGTGTCTTTTACCTTATTCCACATTTCAAAAGTGGTTTTGTAGTCCTTGATATCATCAAATTCCTCATAGCTAAGAGTAGATGCAATATCTATCATCATGGTGTTATGTATAGTGCCTGCCCTAGTTCGCATTTTTCTATTGTTGCCAAACTCTTTTAGGACAATTTAATGATGATGATTGTTGGTAACATTATTTTGAGATTATTAGATATTGCTTCAAATTCAGTTAATATATGATGTGATTACTTAGACTCTACATTTCGTGTATGCATGATGATTATTACATTATTTTCAATTATTGACTAGTTAGATGGTTTATTATCATATGTGTTTTCTTATGGATACTTACACCATACTTGCATGTGTATGGTGTATGTGTGTGTTTGTTCTCTTATTGGATGACATTTCTGATGTGGTTAAAGAACGGAGTTGTAGTCACTTGCTAGTCAAGATCTACACAATGCACAGCTTCCTGCCATTTCATGTTTAGCTTATGTATATATACATATACGTATACATATATACATATACATACACATACACATACACATACGCATACACATACACATACACATACACATACACATACACATACACATACACATACACATACACATACACATACACATACACATACACATACACATACACATACATATATATATATATATATATACATATACATATATATATATATATACATATATATACATATATATATATATGTATATGTATATGTATATGTATATGTATATGTATATGTATATGTATATGTATATATATATGTATATGTATATATATATATATATATATGTATATGTATATGTATATATATATATATATATATATATATATAGTATGTACATGCATGATTTTTTATGCAAGTTGTAGGTACCAGGTATCGACTTCCCTGAATTACAAAGATGATATATATATATATATATATACATGCATGATTTTTTATGCAAGTTGTAGGTACCGGGTATCGACTTCCCTGAATTGCCAAGATGAGCGTACCCTATCGCATTATCTCAATGGTAAGAGAGGGGAGATAAATTCTCAAATCTAAATCCAACCCTTTAAGCCATTTGTCCTAATTGAAAATTAGGACAAGTATCTGAGTTGAGTACCCTCTAAATGCATCAGATGATGTAATTTGTGATATTAACCCTTTTGGTTTGATTTTGTATGTGTTTTTTTATAATGGGTTTTTTCATATTTTATTTTATGAGTCTTTGGTGTATTTTCTATTAATTAAGCCTAATTGAAAGATTTAATTAATGGTTTAATTTAATGAAAAATTAATATTGTATTTTAATATTTATTTTATTTAATTAATTGGGAAATTAATTAAATAAAATGAATTAATTTGGAGATAAAAGTTATAATTTTAAAGTTGGAATGTGATAATATTTATTTATTTTTTGATTGGTAAACGACCTAGGCCATAATAATTTTATTATATGAAAAGAATGATTTACAATAGTGTTCTCCATTCAAACAGGCACTGGTAGGAAAGAATGGAGAAGAAAACCTCCAGTCTTGCCCAGGACAAATGTCCTTTCTAAATACAAAACGAAAGGGGCATACCCCAGTGAACTAAAACCAAAATAATAATTAATTAATATAGAGTATCGTCACCAAAAGGTAAAGTCTCTCAATACATCAATTTCATTTGAAACTCAATGCTGATCTTCAAGGTATAATACCAAATTTCCATTCAAGAGTGCGTCTGCGACTTGAAGACAACCAGCCAGCTAGGAATGTTAAAACGTTAGTAGAGAAAATATAACAACAGAAGGGGAGAGAAAGGGAGCATCTCATCAAAAAGGGGGGGGTCAATCAAACATACAAGCAAGGAAGGAAAGAGGACACTAATTGAGATCATAAAATGATACCCTGGAAAATCAGACTAAAGCTGAACTATAAAAGATCATACACTAAACTATAAATAGATCTGATCTGAATAGCTCATTTCGATATAAACTGGAAATCAAAATGGAGTAGAAGAGATCCTATTAATTAGCTAATTAAAAGACCAAAGTAAATCACTAAAGAGAGCATAGGCCAAAGAAGATTAATCCTTATAGAACCTCAATATGCCACCCCAGGAAGGGTTTCTGCTTGATGACTAGCCATAAATTCCTTCCAAATCCCTTTATTCTTAAAATGAGACCTTGACTAGTCGATTCATTTTGAGAAGAGTTAGAGCAGATATAATAAGCAATGCATACAGTATTTAAAAGGATAGTTATGTGCATTGATCCAGAAATCAATATTCAAGCCCTTGGGATATCAAAAATTACCATATCAACAGGAAAACCAAATGTTGTACCGACTTTGATAGATAATTTATCCATTAACTAACATCTAATTCAAGATTTCTCACTGAGGATTTAGTAGCCTAAAAGATACTTCGATAATTAAAGAGAATCCTAAAAGTCATAATTACTATCTATGATCTAAAGAATTGGCAGGTGCCATTAAATTTAAATCTGAACCTGGTAGCAAAAAGCTGACAACAAGCGATTGTTCATAGAGCGCATAAGAAGCAATATTAAAGATGTAATTATGATATCTTACCAAACCAGAGTAAAACCTGTTTAAAGAAAGCATAATTTAAATCCTGACCTACATGGGTTTCTAGCAAACAATCATCCAGCCAAGAAGCATACATTAAGCAAGCTTAAGATCGAAGCTTTCCTTAACAGTAGTCATATAGTATATAATTTGAAAGTTCAAATATACATATGGAAAAGAGTGAAACTATCTTACCATTAGCCACATGATATTGTTGACCCAAAAGTTCAAGTACATAGCAAAGAGTAGATTGCTTGACTAACTATATAAACAAACCAGATATAGTACTAGAGTCAATAAATTTTGGGCGTACTTAACAAAATTGCTTTAACAATGTACCAGAGATCTAATATAATAGTTCTATACCTACTAGATAATTACATATTAGTCGGTCCTTTGCCTTCCTTCCACAAAACCCTGATCACGTCCATGGTGTCATTGGAGTGCTCTGCCTAGAGACTCGGGGGGAATTCATCGACGCGCTTCCTTTTGCTTGTTTTCTCTGCATTAGGAGTGAAAAAGTCCAACTTGCCCAAATTTTCAAAAGTCACCCCTGCCTGAATATGGGCATTGAAAAGTTGCAAGTAATTGACAAGCCATTCCACATTATCTTCCATAATGATGCCCTTCCAGGAGAGAAGAAATTTTAGGCTAGCCTCCATCTTCATCCATTCACGATAGAAGGTCAAGTTTTCACGAATAATCAAAGACTGACGACGGGGAGTTGTAACTAAATCCAAATGGCCAATAGGAAGGTTCATATACTTTTCTGGGAATGGAATCCTAAATTTGGAGTCTATGCTAAATACCGCTTGTTCAAGCCCCTTTCTCCAACTAGGTACGAATAGGTCATGGCATAGCCTAACTATGTCGTCAGCTTGGATTTTGGCTCTAACTAGACATCTTATCAATGACCCTATAATGTCACTATTGGTTCTTTAGGTGAAATGATAGTCAAAAACCCCTTCACCCAAGGATTTTTTTAATGCAAACCTCGACATGTTGTCCACCGAAAGTAGAATCCAATTCCATCTCTTTGGTTTCACCGTTCCACAAAAGGCCATAGTGTGGTTTTCAGAAGCATGAAAGAGGGATATGTTAGATTCCATAGCTAAGGATAAAGGATGATGGATACATCCCAAACTGCATTCCCTGAAGCAACACACAGGAACTGCTGGATAAAGGTAATAGAACTTTAAGAGCTAAATACATAAATGCAAGAAATCATGATAAATAAGTGCAAAATGCCTGCACTCGTGAGAGACTGTGATGGTTGATGATTACTAGATATACCTGGTGATTTCACTCGAGACGTTGCCATTAGAATGCAAGGTGTATTACCTTAGCCATAAACCATTAAAAGTTAATGATGAGCAGAGATGAGGTCATATTTCATAACTAGATCGAAATGATGAAAGGATACTAAATAGCTTGAGAAGATGGGTCATCTAAGCTAAACATAGTAGTCGATTGAATAAGGAGTTATTAATATTTCTTTAATTATAAATATATATATATTTTAAAGAATTAATTTAAATTTAAATGGATGTTTTTTGTTGAAAATGTATACGAAAAAATAGTTGCAGGAACAACATAAAGGATCACATTAAGTAATAAGAAATTAAGGAATAAGGGAAAGGCTCTCGTTTATAAGCAAGAAATTAATACCATCTGCTCCTGAATTGGCTAATTGATTGGCAAGTTGAATGCCTTCTCTGAAAATATGGCTAATCCTATAATCATCAAATTTATCTATAAAAAGCAAGATCATTTCAAGATGGGAATGGAGGACCCAATTTGGAGTGGACCACTTCCTAACAACATTAACAATAATTTGAGAGTCTCCTTCGATATGAACTTTAGATAAATTAAGCTTGTGACAAAGCTTGATGCCTTGATGGAGGGCCTCAAGTTCTGCTAGATTGTTGGAGGTGGGTTGAATAGATGAGGCTTTTTTGGTGATCCAATCTCCATTCTCATTGTGAATGATGCAACCAATACCAGCTGTACCTAGGTTACCCCGAGCAGCCCCGTCAAAGTTCAGTTTGACCCATCTTGAGGGAGGTGGCTCCCATTTGCAATTTTTCCTTGCCCCTTTGTTAATATTAGTATAGTATAGAGGGGGATTGATCAAATTAGTCCAGAGTTTCTTCATGAGGCCATCCCAATTGGAAAATGATCCTTCTTCTATAATCACCTTCTTTAAGTATGAATTGATGGTTTCTACTATACAGACTTTGATTTTGGATATAAGATTCTTAGGTTTGAGTTCCATATTGTGAAAGATGTGATGATTTTGTTCCTTCCAAATTTCCCACATCAAGATAGAGGGGGAGATGTTCCACAGCTTTCTATAAACACTTTTGCCCATACTTGATGGCTAACCCCAGAGTAATTCCACTAAGGATTTAGGAAATGGGGAGGACCAACCTAACATCTGTTTGAGTCTTTCCCAACATATTTGGGAGTAAGGGAAAAGAAATAGGAGATGATCCACATTTTCATTGCTATGCTGGAAAAGGACACATCTAGAGGGGCCTTGAAAGCCAATACTGTTTAGTCTATCCATAGTGAGAATCCTGTTTTGAATGGCAAGCCATAAAAAGAATCCAGCTTTCGAGAGGCAAGAAGGATCCCAACACAGCTTCAGAGGGATATCTACAGCTATTGGTCTATTTGCTGCTAAAATGGCCTTATAGCCATCTTTAACATTGTATTTGCCATTATTAGCCGTAGCCCAAATAAGTCTATCTTTTTTATTTGGTTGCACAGGTTTTCTACCTTCCAAATTCTTCTCAAGTTGGGTAATTGCTGCTTCATCAACATCTAAGCTACTAAGGGATTTCCACTGCCAAATTGGAGGACCTTTAGAGTCTGTCCTAACACAATAGTCCTTTACTTTATTACCCCAAAGATTAGTAAGTTTTTATTTAAGGGTAATAGAAACTATGTGTGAAGATAGAGGGGGCTTGCCTCCCCAAGAATCTTCCCAAAACAGTGCTTCTCCCCTGATCCAACATCCCAAGTTAGAAATTTGTTGATCAAAGGGCAACATTTAACCATAAAATTCCAACATTCTGATCCTTTAGGAAGAGAGTTAATACGAAAAATGGAAAGTGGATCTTCGACAATAAGGTATTTATCATAGAGGATTTTGGCCCACTTCTGGTTATATTCGTGGTATAGCTGCCAAATGAGTTTTGCCCC
Organism: Cupressus sempervirens; assembly: GCA_028749045.1. Lineage (NCBI taxonomy): Eukaryota > Viridiplantae > Streptophyta > Pinopsida > Cupressales > Cupressaceae > Cupressus > Cupressus sempervirens. Next base: position 207,633,027 of record CM053786.1, on the reverse strand, counting down.
TAAGGCTTCATTTTTCCATTGTAAGTTTTTAATCCCTAGGCCCCCAAGGGCTTTAGGTTTGCACATATTTTCCCACTTAATGAGAGCTAGCTTATTGTCTTTGTCTCAATCGTTCCAAATAAAAGTCCTCATATTGGAATCAAAGTTTTTTAGATTCTGTTTGGAGAGAGGAATACAAGAAAGAGGGTAAATTGGAATGGCTAAAAGGACTGCACAGATCTTAGTGCATTTGCCAACCTTGGTGAACCATCTGTCCTTCCAAGAGCATAATTTCGAGTCTAGTTTTTTAAGGGTATTGTCCCACATCTTGTTTGATTTTGGTCCCTTCTCTAAGGTTATCCCCAGATATTTACAAGGGAAGGATCCTTTCTTGAAGCCCATTATCCTACATATTTGTGACTCCATATCTGACGGAGTATTAATGAAAAAAATTTCTTATTTGAGAGCATTAACTTTCTGTCATGAGGCCTCCATCTATGTATTTAAGATTCTCTTGAGGGAGCAAGCTTCAGAGATCTCATTCTTACCTGGAAGAATGGTGTCATCGGCGAATTGCTGATGAGTAATATTAGGTAGATTTTTGGTGATAGCGATACCTGATATTCTTTGTTTATTATATGCGTCCGACACAACTCTTCCAAATGCTTCAACCATGATAATGAAGAGAGAGGAAGAGATAGGGTCTCTTGCCGAATGCCTCTTAAGATATCAAAAAAACCTTCTAGCAAGCCATCAACAAGGACTGAAATTTTGGGAGTGGAGATGAATTTAAAAATTAGATTTATCCATTGACGAGAGAAACCAAATGCTTCTAGCATCTTACATAGGAATCTCCAGTCAACTATATTGTAAGCTTTTTGAATGTCTAGTTTCATGAGCATACAAGCTTCCTTGTTAAGTCCTACAGAATGGATGGTCTCTTGAATAGTGATGATACCATCAAGGATGGATCTCCTTGGCATGAAACCAGTTTGCTCCTCAGAGATGATTTTGGGTAAAATTACTTTTAGTCTGTTGGCTATAACTTTGGAAAAAATTTTATAAACCGTATTGCACAAGGCTATGGGTCTAAAATCTCCTGGGGTTTCCAGATTAGACTTCTTTGGAATCAAGGTGATGAAGGAATAATTGATCTCATCCTCCATTTCTGGATGCTTCTATAGATTTCCAAAGATCCTAACCAAGGATATCCCAACATTTTTAAAAAGAAGAAAGCTTGGAATCCGTCTGGGCCCAGAGATTTATCTGGGTTCATATCAAAAGATACTTTTTTGACTTCCTCTAAAGTAATAGGTTTGTTCAAGTTTTTGTTATCATCTTGGGAAACGATTTTCAGGATAACTTTTAATAGACTAGATTGCGTAGTATAATTTGAACTATGCTGGTTGTTTAATATATCCTAAAAAATAATTAACAAAAGTACTAGCAATTTCTCCAAATTTTTCGATAAATTTTCCTTTCTTATCTTTAATACGAGTAATTCTATTCTTGGCTCTATTATATAGAGTGGAGTTATGAAAAAAATTTGTGTTACAGTCACCTTCAGCCAACCATCTTTCTCTTGATTTCTATGTCCAGAATGTTTCTTCTTTTGATAGGATCAATTCTTGCTTTGCTAGCAGTTCTTTTTCCAGATGATATCTATTGTTGTCCATCCCCTTACTAATAACTTCTGAATTTAAATCTTTAAGATGCTTTTCTAAGTCTATTTTTTCTTTAAATATGTTATTAAAATGTTCTCTATTCCATATAAGAATATGCTCCTTTAACATCTTTAATTTCTGGGTAAAAATAAACATTTTAGATCCTACACAGTTGTCTTGAGCCCACCAATCTTTGATATTGTTGAGAAACTTCGGGTCAAGAAATGACATCTTTTCACACTTGAACGGGTTTCTCGATGGCTTGATGGGCTCAATAAGTTCAAACCTAATAGGAAAATGATTGGAACTAGAAATGGGGAGAATTGAAGAATGAAAGTTTAAGTTAAAAGTATCCAGTTCACCTTTTATTAGAAATCTATCGAGTTTTTCAGTGATGTAGGAAAAATCCTTTCTTCTATTGTTCCAAGTGTAGATCCCATTATTAGTAGGCGTGTCAACTAGGTTATGCAAGGTGCACCAATCTTTAAAGTCTTTAGATGCTTGTGAGAGCACCTGTGAACCTCCTATTTTCTCATTAATATTTAAGATTGTATTAAAGTCACCCCCTAAAATGCAAAGATCGTTATCTATGCTTTCCAGGAAATGCCCAATTTCTTTCCATACTATGAGTTTATCTGAGTTATTGATTGGTCCATACACATTAATGACAATAAAATTAAGATCCGATTTTAAACTATGTACCTTTCCACTTATCCAATTTTTTTTGCATTTAAGGATATTAATGTTAACCTTCCTAGGATCCCAAAGGATGACCAAACCCCCCAATGCCCCTAAAGATTCTTGGAACACAGAGAAACATACTCCAAGGATTTTACTAAATTTGTCTATTTCTACAGAATTTAATTTAGATTCCTGAATGAAAATAATATCAGAATTGAACTCTTTGAGGTTATGTTTTAATAACCTCTTTTTGGTAGGGTCATTGAGGCCCCTAGCATTCCAAGAAGTGAGTTTCATACCTGAGCGGGAAGGTACTTCCCCTTCCCAATGTGGAATAGTTGGTCAATCTTCTATTTGTCCTTGCTGCGGTTCTCTGATTCTCTAAGTTCCTTTAATGAATTTCTTCCTCTTTTGCCTTTTAGCTTACCACATCATGGAACCTTAGGTCCTTCTTCTGTCATGCAAATACTAAGTAGTCCGATGTTGCCTTCTGCTGTCTGAACTATATCCATCTTCTTATCTGATAAGTGTTCCTAATCCTTTGAGTTGCTTTCTTCAATAATTTGCTTAGCTATTTTCGATTGTTTGAAAGAAGTTGCTGCCTTTTCTTCCATTTGGATATTCAGTATGTCTCTTCTAAGATTTTCATAAGAATAATTCTCGCAACCCAATTTGAGGACCCTTAGAACCAGTTCCTTTTCCTGTGTTTCCAATGTCTTATCAAGATTGTCTGGACAAAAAACTTGGGCCATTTCTTCAGTAAGCTGGTTAATCTTAACTTCTTCTTCCTCTGTCATATTAATTATAGTGTTTGAAGGATCTGGGATTTCTTCTTCATTTAGAAATTCTTGGAATATCATTATTAGAGAATCTTCTGCTTGAGTCTCTTCTTCGTGCATCTGCTGAGTCAAGTTGTAATGAGTATTAATTGAGCTATTGATTGTGGTGGGATTCTTCCCACATGTGTTGAGCACTCCGAGTGGTTTCTTCAAGATATCTGGAGCCAGAGACAAAGCTAATTGGTTGTCCTCTAGTTGTCCTGTTACATGCAAAGTAGAGGGTTCTTCCTGATTCTTATATGGAGTAAAGGGGGATGAAGCATACTCAGCTGGGGTCTGGCAAAATTTTGAAATTCTAATTTCTCTGTCTCTTTTGATGTTATGATTAAGATGCTCTGTTTCAGTCTCTCTTTGGTTGTGTGCTCTGACCTATATTTTCTCCTCTGAAGAGAATGCAATGTTCTTCCTTCCCATCTCTGGCATCAAAAGTAGTAGTGCATTTTCTGCTTCTAACATATCTGCAGGTTCCAACATAGCAGAAGTTGTAACTATGCCTTCCTTATCACTGTTTGTGGGTTCTTCCTATTCGTCCTGCATTGTATGTCTCATAGGTGGGTCCAAATTTGTGTTGAGTTTGTCCAGATCATCCCTTGCGTCTTTCTTGGTCCTAATTTCTTTATTTCCTATGTTTAATGGGGCAATATCTAGGCAGATTCCTAGATTTTCAACAATGTTAGTATCTTTGGAGTGTTTAGGAGAAAATTCCTTGCCAATCTCCGTATTGTTTTCCTTGGTGTTTGGTTGCTGTGTTTTACTCAAGACCTTTCCACTTTTGTTAGTGTCCTTTCTGGAAATATATGTTCCTTTATTCTTGTGTTTTTTAGCTTTCTTTGAGGAACTCCTAGCCTTTCTTCCTTTCAATTTCTCCAAGGGGGGTGTAGTTACAAACTCTTTTGCCTTATCCACTATGATGCTATTTAAGGATTTCCTTTGATTGTTCTGGTTATCTTGCTCATTTTGCTGCTTTGGATGATAGTACTCTCCATCCTGTTCTTGCTTCCTGTGATTTAACCTGGAGCTCAATTTTGGAAATTTACTTCTGAAATCTGTGGTGAGGGGGAGGATCTTGGGTCTAATTGGATCTCAATATATCAATGATTTTCCCTTTATAGAGTTGGAATTTAATATCATAAGAGGCTTGACCAGTTTTGATTTTCTTTTGGATTACAGATGGTTGTTTAATGTTGACATTAATGAGAATTTTGAAACTATTGCAGTAGAAAAAGGATGCATCGATAGCAATTACTTCCCCAATAGTAGAAACTAAGGAATAGATGATATCTACATCGCATAGTTTCGGGGGAAGAGAATTCAAGGTAAACCATAAGGGAATCATACAATCAACCATTTCTATGTTAAAGTTATGAAACCATTCTATAAATTTCACACAATGACCTTTAAAGAAACAATCAGAAACATAGATTAACTCTTCTTTAATAAATTCTTCCTCACATTTTATAAACAAAATATTATCTGAGTGATTGAAGATACTTACCTTTTCCCAATAGTTATCTTCTAACTAGTCTGTTAATAGAGGAATATCTTTAGTAGGACCGTTCCAGATGGCAAAAACCCCTTTCTTCAGGCAATCATACCATGTTTCATTGATTGTTTTCATGGCAATCTTAATGGGCCTGTCTAGGGTTTTAATAGGGTGTGATTCTGGAGATACTTTAGGGTTAGCTTGCCTATTGGTTTTAGTTGTCCTGCGATGTGGAAGAATGTATGAAGGAGGGGAATTGGTTTTATGGAGCAGCTCCAACAGGGGGACCACATTCATATGGGAATTTGATTGGGATGATGACATGAGTAATGCGGTTTGCGCATATTTTGTTAGATTGAAGATTCTAATTTGGTTGTCTAGCTGTTCTACAGTAGAAAAAGGGAGACGAGCTAGGGTTTCATAGCTACTTGAGGGTTCCGTGGGGATTATTGGATGGTCTAAAGATTCTTGCTGCCGATTTACCCATGAATGCATCAGGTTTCTTTCTCCTCATTCTTCTAGAGCCGCAAACTTGTTGGTTGTCGAGATTAAAAATCCATCATCTGATTTCCTATAATATATTGTGCTAGCTCTCTGGGTTGTAGTTTATGATTTTGTTTCCTCCATTTCGTGCCTGCTGTTCCCTTAGGCTTCATTTTCACATATGGTGATTTTTGCATAGCAGAACTTTTTTTTTTTACTTCATAAAGGTGGACTTGGTGATAATATTTATTTAAGTTAATAAATATTTATCAATTAAACTTCAAAAATAAATTTAAAAGTGGAAAAGATATTAAAATTATTAAAACATTCTAGATCACGTGATGTGTGCATGTGATTAAAATATATTAAGATAAAACAAGTGGATTTATTAAAGTGAGTGCTTGAGATTTTAAAAAATTAATAAATTAAATTGAAAAGAGTAAAGTGAATATTAAATTAATTAATGTGTATTATTTTAATATTCATTCACATAGGAGTATGCAAACTCTCGTGAGTTGTCATGTTGACAACACAAGATTTTGCACTCTAATTATG